>VNJO01009685.1:0-48872 GCA_008042535.1 Drosophila tani | reverse complement strand
AGCTGGAAAAGAACATGTACAGCAATGGACAGAACCGGGCGCAGGAGGAGTACCAACTCTAACCAAATGTATGCCAGCAAGGATCTCAGAGTCTCGCATCCATCAAGAACGAAGTAACTTTGAATCATTTCACCAGTCAAACAATTTGGTGGCAGCAGGAGTAGCTGCGGCAACCACCGCCACCACCCAGATGGTAGTTAATTCCACTTGGTAAGAACAGAATCACCAGCAGCAGCCGGTAGAGTAGCCCTTGTCCTGGTCGTCGATCCAGGAAAGAATGTTGGACAAGTAATAGGGAGAAAAAGAGGCGGTTGTGCTTGGTCGAGAGAATCTGGGCGACGGCGTTGGTGGTCATTGTGCGCAAATAAGCTATTCCAAAACGAAACTACAAGTCTATGCGAATTGTCTTTCAAATATAAAATAAATAATTGTAAATATAAAACAGCTGATTTAAGATTGGTATGACCGCACCATTTACCTCCCAAAAATGCCAAAGTGCGTTTTTAGAAGCGGTCACACTTGAAAAATATTAAATCTTTTTCGGGTTGCGAACAGTTTTTCTGTCTGAGTACTAGGCTTTAAGAAATGGTATATAACCAACGATTATTTTATCGTCGACCTTGCGCCATCGCTAAATATATCGATACAGCGCTCCGTATGGTGTATCTTGAATTAAGATTGTGCTCATCTCTGGTTGTTAAATTTCATACGATAATGTGTGTGAAATGTGTGTATTCCAAAAATAATAAGGAAAAAACTATTGACTATAGTGCAATGTAATAAATATAGGTACATATAGTATTATTTAATTAATGAATACCCAAATTCAGGTCAAGCGACAATGTATAAATTGGAATGAGCTCTTCGCGTTAATGATTAAGATATACATACAAAATCACTGAAACCGAACCAAGATAAAAAAATTGCTTCTCCGATATTTAATTGTACAATTTGAAATTTCGATCTTGTGTAATAATTAAAGTCGTAATTCTTAATTTATGTGCAATATTCAACAAGAAGTGATAAAATCGTTACGATTTCATGTGAATTTATGGATATGTGCTTTTGTTTGTGTTCTCAAATGTGTGTATAAAAACCCTGTACAAAAAATTTGTTTACAGTAAAACATGCAAACCATTTAACCATGTTTAAAATTAAGTGAAATACTTTTAAACCTTTGATAACAACTATTATTGTCACTTGAGAGGGCGTGGTAGATACCAAAAATTTAACATATACATACATACATATATGAACAGAGTGAGTTCTTTAGCAGCGCATGCAAATGTATGTATGCATCACAGTTGAAGTTATATATACATATGTATGTTCATATCAATATTTCGTATATTGTTAGATATCGTATATAAAAATTATTAAATGTAACAACTTTATGGTTATAACCATTCTTCCATCCCGAATATTATCACAAGATTTGTTACACTTCTATTAATTTTTTTTTAAAGTCAATTTTTATCTTTATACTAACTAAGGCAGGGCGCTGGCCACCATATCTCAATACAACCATACAAGGATATTAGTAATTGATTGGTTGTTATTTATAAGAATGTAAAAATGTGCTTTATTGATAATACATAATAGACAAAATGAAAACATACATACAAAGAATTTAAAAAGCCAAAACAAACAATGTTAAATTGCCGGTTTCTTTGTGTTGGCTTAAGGGTGCCCAGTTTTTAAAATTAAATAGGAAATCTGGTAGTGACAAGGACAAGTGAAAAGGCTCAAAAAAATGCTATTATATAAAAAAAAAGGGATAATGCTAAAATTATTTTCATTTCAAGGATTGAGCGGTAACGTAAAAAAAAAATATATATATATGTATGCATATATGTACATATGTATGTACATATATTTAAAAAATGTATCGAAACGCGTTTGGACAACCAAGATCTGAGTGTGATCTTGGCATATAATCGAGTCTTGATTTACTTATGAGAAATGAAGCCGATTATGACCTCGAGTTAGCTAATTTACTCAAATATCTTTAAAAAAAACTATTTTGTTTGGGAATAATAGTTTTAGTTTGTAAAAAATTGTGTACTTGAAAGCATCGAAAACATCCATCATTCGTTTTTTGTGGGTTTAGGTTTCTATCATTAAATAAGCTGTTGTTGCTCTGTTTCTAAAATGGAATTCTAAACTTCTTTATTTTTACATAGATCAAATGTTATGTAACATATTTATGTCTTTGTTTTTATTTTAGATGAACAATTATGTTGCTGATATAATTAAGTTCCTTCAACATATATCAAAGAAACTGCTCAAATGGATATAATTAAAAACAAACCAATAGCTGCGGTAGATATTTTAAAAATAATTCATAATAAAATGCGTGCAGTTTAAATCAAAATATTAAAGTAAAAAACCAACGTACAGATTTGAATTACTCGAATACATAATCTAACTATCTGCAAATCAATTTGCAATTACATCTCGGTGTGGATATTGAATCGTTCTTTTTCGAAGAGCGATTTAAGTGGAGATGAATTTAATTCTTGGTTGTCTGCTAATAGCAACTTTGGGCGCTAAATATGGATCACGGTCAAGCTTTCCTCAAATCGAGGCAGCTAATGTTTGGGGAACTATACAAAATGAGCCATTTATTAATAATAATAACTTGACTGATGCCAATGATGGGACAATAGTAAATGCAAAGAATCTAAGTACCACAACCATCACAAATGTGGCCAAATTTGATACAAAATTAAATCATCTTTTGGTTGATACTATCACTGGACGCGTCTTTGTTGGTGGAGTGAACAGACTATATCAATTATCGCCAGATTTAGAACTCTCAGAGACGGTAAAGACTGGACCACAAAATGATTCCGTGGAGTGCAGTATCCTGGACTGTCCCTTAAATGCCGTACGCAGTCCAACGGATAATTATAATAAAGTTTTGCTAATTGATCGAGCGACATCGCGACTCATAGCTTGTGGTTCTTTATTCCAAGGTACTTGTACAGTTCGTAATCTACAGAATGTAAGCATCGTGGAGCATGAAGTGCCCGATGCAGTGGTGGCCAATGATGCCAATTCCTCGACAGTGGCTTTTATAGCCCCAGGACCACCGCAGCATCCTGTGACAAATGTAATGTACGTTGGAGTTACTTATACGAATAATTCTCCATATCGAAGTGAGATTCCAGCTGTAGCATCGCGATCGTTGGAAAAAACAAAGATGTTTCAAATAGCTTCATCTGCGGTTACCACTGGAACACGAACCTTCATTAACTCTTATGCCCGAGAAACATATTTTGTAAACTATGTTTATGGCTTTAGTTCGGAAAGATTCTCATACTTTCTCACCACACAGCTGAAGCACAGTCATCATTCATCCCCCAAGGAATATATAACGAAATTAGTACGAATATGTCAAGAAGATTCTAATTATTATTCTTACACTGAGATTCCAGTGGAGTGTATTAGCGAGGCGCAAGGTGGCACTAAATTTAATTTGGTTCAAGCTGGTTTCTTGGGCAAACCCAGTTCGGATTTAGCTCAAAGTTTGGGTATTTCTATACAAGATGATGTTTTATTTGCGGTGTTCTCCAAGGGTGATGGTAATACACCCACGAATAATTCAGCTTTGTGCATTTACTCACTGAAATCCATACGTCGGAAATTTATGCAAAATATTAAATCCTGTTTTAATGGAAATGGAATGAGGGGATTGGACTTCATTTCGCCCAGTATGCCATGCGTTTTAACGGTATGTATATTCTATATACTTCTTTCAATTAGAATTTATTGTAATCCTTATTTGTATTGTTATTTGTCAACCAAAGGCTAATTTATTAATCTAAGTATTACTTAAGCAACTTATCTATGTCTTTGTCGAATCGATACCTTTGCAATTGAGTGTATATATTCAAATTGACTTTTTATCGGTAGAAAAACCTTTTTATTAAAATGTATTACAATTTTGAATTGTCTAATTTATAGAAACTTCAAACAATTGGCGAGGATTTTTGTGGACTTGATGTAAATTCACCTTTAGGTGGGGAAAATCCGATAACTTCCATGCCAGTGGCGATGTTTAACACAAGACTAACCTCAGTAGCAGCTACGAGCACCAGTGGCTATACTGTGGTCTTTGTGGGCACAGCCGAAGGTTACCTCAAAAAGGTGGTGGTAGAATCATCTTCAGTTGCAAATGAATATGCCAGTTTTGCGGTACATCAAGGCTCTGCCATCAATCAGGATATGCAGTTCGATAACCAAAATCTATACATGTACGTGATGTCCGAAACTATGGTATCAAAAGTTAAGGTATTCGATTGTTCCGATTACAAGACATGCGGCGATTGTTTGGGGGCTCGAGATCCCTATTGTGGCTGGTGCTCGTTAGAGAACAAGTGTAGTCCACGTTCCAATTGTCAGGATGATGCCAATGATCCCTTATATTGGGTCAGTTATAAAACCGGGAAATGTACGACAATTACAAGTGTTGTGCCCCATCAGTTGCAACGAACCACAGCTCGTACTTTGGAGTTAATCATTGATCATTTGCCACAATTAAAGGAGAATTTAATTTGTGCGTTCACCACAGAAGATAAGGCCTTGTTTACAAATGCCACAAAAAAGAGGAACGGCGTTAATTGCACAACACCGCGAACCGATATGCTGCCCCAGATTGAGCAGGGAAAACATCATTTCACAGCAAAATTATCGGTGCGGACGAGGAACGGTCCTGATTTGGTATCGACGGATTTTACCTTTTTCGATTGCAGCACACACTCATCATGTACAAGGTGTGTTTCTTCAGAATTTCCTTGCGATTGGTGTGTTGAGGCTCATCGGTGCACTCATGACACCGCAGAGAATTGTCGCAATGATATTTTGGTCACTGGTGTCAGCCGTATTGGCCCAAGTTATCGATCAGGTCCCGGATTTTGTCCAACTATTAATGCCACAGGGGATGGCAGTGAAGTTTTGGTAGCTGGTGGTACAAGTAAATCGATAAAGGTTAAGGTCCATATTATAGGACAGTTTATCGTTCAGACTCGTTTCGTTTGCCAATTTAATATTGAAGGACGTGTAACGAGTTTGAATGCTCAGTTGCTGGGCGATACGATTTACTGTGATAGTATGGAATTCCAGTATACTTCACGATCGCCTAATTTAACTGCTACATTCGCTGTTATATGGGGTGGATCAAAACCCTTGGATAATCCACATAATATACATGGTAAGTTTACAAGAAAGACCTGTACATATATATGTACATATATTAAAAATTAACTCTTCCACTTCCACCTTTGATTTTATCTTTTCACTTTAACCGTTGACTTATGAAATGTACCGTAGGTCACAAGGGTTTTATAACTTAGTGCCAATCGAAAATAATTGAACAGGCACAAGGAACCATCTTCGATCCCATAAAGTATATATATTTTTGATCAGCATCACCAGCCGAGTCGATCCTGCCATGTCCGACTGTCCGTCTGTCTGTCTGTTTAAAACAATAGATCTCAGAGACTATAAGAGCTAGAGGCACCAAATTTGGGGACAGCATTCTAAGTCAATGCAGCAGATCAGTTCAATGATTTAAAAGTTGGCCATCATAAAAAACGTTATATAAGCTATTAACGTAATTTTCGGCTTAAAGTAAATAGATAAAATAAATAAATAGGATTGTGGGGACGTTTTCTTAACATTTGGGTGTCGCTCAACATGTTTCTAAAAAAAAATTTGTCTTCATTTGTCAACATTTTCTGTTTTCCATGTTCATGTGCTGTTTAATTTTTTCCAGAATGCTTTGTGTACCGGGTATCCTACAGTCGGTCTCACTCGACTGTAGCTTTCTCACTTGTTTTTATTAAGATTTTTTAAAGTTTTACAAGAAAAAATTCTGCTGACTTTGTGTGTTTAATTACATATCTCAAGGTGTAGACAAATTAATAATCAGTGTTGCCAGGTGAAAATTGTGCTTTCCCCCTTAAAAATCTCAAAAAGTGTCTTCCAGTCTTCCACCTAAATTAAAAAAATCTTTTTTCGCCAATTTAGGTGATTTCTGGGGCTGGCAATGTTGACAATTGGCAAACAAAGATAATTTTACAGAGATTTTCAATAGACTTAAATCATTCAGTTCCGAAAAAACCCTTAACTTTCCCATTAAAAATTCTTCCCCCTAAAATTCCGCATATAACGTCAAAAAACCCCTGATCTGGGAACACTGTTTTTAATTTCATTAAGATCGGACAACTATATCATATAGCTGCCATAGAAGCGAAATGTTGATTTTTATGAAAATATAATGTAAAATTTAAGATATGAATAGATTTTCAGTGACTCAATTGAATACCGCAAGGGTACAAACTTCGGCTTACCGAAGTTAGCTCCATTTCTTGCTTTTGTAGTGTATTACTTATCCATTTACTATTTGTTTTTAACTTTATCTTTGTCAATTCTTGATCATGATTAATTTATAACTTCCTTAATTTTAGTTGTTATTTATCGTTGTCGAGAAATGGCTGACAGCTGTGGCATTTGCTTGGCATTGTCCGAAAAGTACAATTGCGGATGGTGCTCCTCAACAAATACCTGTGAAGTGGAAGAGCAATGTAATAATAAGAATAAGGAGGGCAAAACTGATTGGTTAAATCGCAGTGAAATATGTCCAAATCCGGAGATACACACATTCGAACCAAAAACTGGACCTTGGGAAGGTGGCACCAACATAACGATACGTGGCATTAATTTGGGAAAAAACTACAATGATATATATTCTGGAGTTCGAATTGCCGGGATTAATTGTATGCCATTTCCTCAGTTTTATATTGACACCAAACAAATTGTATGTACAGTGGATAGTCCTGGTGAGCAAATGTATCGAAATGGTCGAATTGTCGTCCAAATAGGTGATTATCGTGGTGAATCAAATGATGATTACGAGTTTGTTGATCCAAAAATACTCGATTTTCATCCAAAATTCGGACCCACTTCCGGTGGCACTGAGATACATATTACTGGTAAGCATTTAAATGCTGGTTCACGGATACAAGCTTCGATAAATGATCATTTACCTTGCAAGATACTGAGCACCGATTCATCACAAGCGATATGCCGTACATCACCTTCCCCTGGAATTATTGAGGGAAGATTGAAAATGTCATTTGATAACGGTCCGAGGGAATTTAACGATTACAATTTTAAATATGTCCTTGACCCCACCGTTGAATATGTGAGCTCGGGTCCCAGTGGTCAGATTAAGGTGCCAAAAGGTATACCAGCTGGAGGAATTCGAATTTCAGTGATTGGCACACAATTTACAAGCATTCAAACGCCTAATATATACGTAGTTTATAACGATGTGATGTACGCCAATCAATGTCGTGTGCAATCGGATACAGAAATGGAATGTGCTTCACCCATAATTGATGTAGATAATAGAATCATTATTGAAGCGGAGAAGCCAATCCTGCTGGAATATGGTTTTCTAATGGACAATGTTTTGCGAGTTCAAAATTTATCAAAAATGCACAACAATCATTTCGAACTTTATCCAAATCCTGAATATTTCGTGTTTGAAGAGAGAGTTAAGTACTTTAAGAGCGAATACTTGACAATAAATGGCAGAAATTTAGATCGCGCTTGTAAAGAGAGCGATGTAGAAGTGAAAATTGGAAATGGTTTCTGTAACATTACGTCGCTTTCTAGGCAACAGCTAACGTGCAGACCGCCTCCCGAAGCAACGGCAACGAAGAGTATTAACGGACCAGAAGTCATCGTTCGCATTGGAAGTTCGCTAGAATATCGCCTTGGAATACTAAGTTACGAGTCTTCAAATATAATTTTGGATTGGGGAGATAATGTTGTATTTGCTGTAATTGCCACAATTGTAATAATATTGCTCTTTTTTGTTGCTACACTTGTGGCATATAAAAAGAAGAGTTCCGAATCGAACCGAGTGCTGCGGAATATGCAGGAACAAATGGATATACTGGAGCTACGAGTGGCAGCCGAGTGTAAAGAGGCTTTTGCTGAACTTCAAACGGAAATGACTGACTTAACAGGAGATTTAACTTCCGGTGGTATTCCCTTCTTGGATTATCGCTCATATGCCATGAAGATACTATTTCCCAATCATGAAGATCACATAGTTTTGCAATGGGAACGGCCTGAGCTTCTTCGCAAAGAGAAGGGTTTGCGTATTTTCGGTCAATTGATTATGAATAAAACGTTTCTCTTGCTTTTTATTCGAACACTGGAATCTAATCGTTACTTTTCCATGCGCGAACGCGTTAATGTAGCTTCTTTAATTATGGTCACACTGCAATCTAAATTGGAGTATTGTACGGATATCCTAAAGACCCTACTTGGAGATTTAATTGAAAAGTGCATCGAGGGAAAAAGTCATCCAAAACTATTGCTGCGACGTACGGAAAGTGTAGCTGAAAAAATGCTGAGTGCTTGGTTCACTTTTCTTCTTTATAAATTCTTGAAAGAGTGTGCAGGAGAGCCTCTGTATATGCTCTTTCGTGCTGTTAAGGGACAAGTGGACAAGGGGCCCGTAGACGCCTGCACCCATGAAGCAAGATACTCTCTTAGCGAAGAGAAACTTATAAGACAGAGCATCGACTTCCGGCCAATGAACGTCTATGCCAGCATCATACAACAGCCAATATTTTGCAATAATTTGGATATGTTGCCTCCTCATACGGAAAATGTATCTGTTAAGGTATTGGATTGCGATACAATTGGACAAGTGAAAGAGAAATGTTTGGAAACTATATATAAAAATATACCATCAAGCCAAAGACCGAGGAAAGATGATTTAGATTTGGGTAAGAAAAACCTTCCTTCCGTATATAAGCAAATAATTTGATTTAGTCGCAACTTATAAAAACGGAAGCCCCCATTTCTGTGGTTTCTGTGTACAATTTAAAGGTACCAGTAAAACACATGAAAAACAAGACAATTTCGATTTTTTTTATATAGAATTTTTTTATCTTTTTTGGACATAATATGGTATATCTTCAGTTATTTTACGACTCCGGTCGAATAAGCAATTCAAAAAGGTTAGATAATATTTTTTTATACAACAAGGGGCTGTCCATATATTATTTAATCACGTTTTTGATGATTTTCGACCCCCTCCCCCTATGTAATCAAGAATAATCATTGGAGGCAGCCCATCCCCTATGATTACGTATTCATAAAAAAATGCCTTAGAAATTCATAAAATAAATCCTTTTTTTTTTTAATACTTTGATTTAAAGTGTCCAAGAACAAATATTCAAACGTCCCCAAATAATCAAACTTAATCATTTCGCTGACCCCCTTCCCCCCATAGTTGATTTCGTAATATATGGACAGCCCCGAACCTACAATATTTGAAAAATATAAAAAAAAGTAACAAAATAAAAAGTTCGTTTTTTTTTGTAAAATTTGGTTATTTTGTTAAATGCCAAATTTACAATTTCCATCCAATCAAAAAGATCGTAGGAGAATATATTTAAGGACACCAGTTTAAATTTTAAAGCTATTTGTCGTTGAGGTATGATGCCAGCATTTTAAAAAATGTCGTTTCGAGAAACACACGGGGGATACAGCTCCCCCCTTGCGAGCGGTCGCTCTTTAGAACGCTGTCATTCAAAAACTATTCAAGCTATGACATTGCCGCTTGCACAGGATATTGTTGAAAGTATAAACTATCTAATAACAAAAAAAAAATAAAAACAATTGTTTGAAAATGTTATACTGGTATAGCCCCTTAACTTCTAAACTTCCTCAAATATAATTCAAATTAGTGCTTTCCAGGGATTCCATCAAAGAGAATCTACAAGGCGAACAGATTTTCAAATTCGAAGGCATTTCTCTATAATGACCAGGAATTTTAAACTTGATTTTTTTTATCTCTATATAGAATGGCGTACAGGTGCTACAGGACGTGTTATTTTATACGACGAAGATGTCACTTCTAAAACGGAAAACGAATGGAAGAAGCTCAACACATTGCAGCACTACAATGTTCCCGATGGCGCTGGCCTAAGTCTAGTTCCAAAGCAAAGTTCCATTTACAATTTTAGTATATTGTCGGATAAGAATGAGAAATCGCACAAGTAAGATATTCGTTCATATTAATATGCAATTTTGTTAATAATAAAAATATTTTAAATATATTTTATTATCAATCTTATCTATAGGTATGAAACACTTAATATATCGAAATACACCTCCTCCTCTCCGACATTTAGCCGCGCCGGCAGCCCTTTAAACAATGATATGCATGATAATGGTATGAGATATTGGCATCTGGTTAAACATCATGATAGTGATATGCAGAAGGAAGGAGAACGTGTAAATAAATTGGTATCGGAAATATACCTTACCCGACTATTGGCAACTAAAGGAACATTGCAGAAATTCGTTGATGATCTCTTTGAAACGATATTTAGCACTGCGCATCGTGGATCGGCTTTGCCATTGGCCATAAAGTACATGTTTGATTTTCTAGATGATCAAGCCCAGTTGCATGGAATCACAGATCCTGAAGTCGTTCATACCTGGAAAAGTAATAGTTTGCCATTAAGGTAAGTAATAATTATAAGTACTTAGAGTGTGAGGTGTAATAGTGGACAAATTTTTATACCCGGCACCTGTAGGGTACCAGGGTGTTATAACTTAGTGCCAACCGAAAATGTTTGTAAAAGGCAAAATGTGGCATCTCACCAGCGTCACCAGTCGAGTCGATTTAGCCATGACTGTCTGTCGGCCTGTTCTGGGCTTCCTTGTGAAACAACATATCTCAGAGATTATAGAAGCTACAAATTTTGTGACAGCATTTTAATTTGTTGCACGCAGATCAAGCTTGTTTTCAAATTTGGCCACGCCCACTACCGCCCTCGAAAATCATAAAAAACGTATAAGTAAGCTTTTGTTCTGATGGTTCGCACTCAGTTGGTCACACTCGACTGTAGCATTCCTTCGTGTTTTTAATGTCTCCCATGTTTTTTCTTTATTAGATTGCCGAAGCTCTGTGCAATTTGGTGGGTTCTCACACAAGTAACGTCCAGGTGGAGCGAGCAAAATGCGCTGACGTTAAATCTGGCCAAAATATTGTTGCCACATTGTGATTCTTATTAATACCTTTAATCGTTGATGCACTACGATCAGTACACTAAAATGGCCTTTTAAAACCAAGTACGTGCTTTTTTGGGTTAGGTGTTAATAGGCCCGAAAGAAAGAAGTATCGGTAAAAGAACGTCACCACGGATCAGGTTATAAACATTAGCGTTTGTTGTATCTATAGTAAAGTTTTCGAGACCATTTTAACATATTTTTCGTCAGTGGTTGCGCATATACCATGGTGCCCCAGTGATAGTTCTCAGGATTTTTGGTTGCGCTCGCTGTATGATGTCTACGTTTCTGCTGCTCGTGTTCCCCCACAGCTGGGAGCCAATTGTCCAGAGAGGCTTTAGCGTGGAGTTGTAGAGCAGAACCTTGTAGTCCAGACACAGTGGCGATCGAGCGTTTAAAATTTTTGATGTAGTTTCTTGCATTCGATGTGTCTTTGCCAGCTTAGTCGTCTGTCGAGGTGGACGCCGAGATACATTACTTCGTTGACTTGGGGAAATCTGTGTACTATTCAAGGATATTGGGGAGCATGTTTGCCTCTTGAGAGTAAGAGCTATGTGTTTCCATTTTTGTTCGCCACTTCTCAACTACCATGAGGTGACTTGCTAGTTGGGTTGTTGCTCGTGTTGGGCACCTCGAGCGACTTAGGATCGCAGTGTCATCAGCGAACGTGGATGTTGTTAGCGCTCGTCCGTAGGAATATCCGTTGTATAAAGACTCTCCGAAGACTCTGTAGTAAAGATACGACTTAAGTAGCTAATGAGAGTATGTAGGCAAGTGTGTTTTGATTTTATACATGAGGCCATTTAGCTAGACTCGATCGAAAGCTTAAGATACATCGAGAAATACTGCGCTGCAGTATTCCCGATGCTCGAAGGCTGTGCGTATCTCTGATGTTATTCAGGTGACTTGTTCGATTGTGCCATGGTTTCGACGGAAGCCAATTTGATGAGCCGGGATTGTTATGTTTTGTGTGCTTTCACGCGAGAAATGCCTTCTAATGCGTGTTAGAAGGCATTTCTCAAACAGTTTGAACAGACACGATAATAAACTTATTGGTCTGTAGCATGACGGGATTGTGTGGTCTTTTCCGGGCTTCGGTATCATTATGATAATAGACTTTTCCATTTGCTTGGGTAGTAGCCAAGACATATAATTAGTTTAGTTTAGTTTATTGTTTTATATCCTAGCGTCACAAGTATAATACTTATTTTTACTGCGCTAGTCACTTTTGACATTAAATCTTATTACATTAATGACATTAACTCTTACAATTACATTAGAAATACTATTACAATTTCAATTACATATTACATTTCAATTAATTCTTACTGCTGAAGACTTTAATCCCATTGAAGAGTTTAAAATGAACCTCAATAGCAGAGTTTGGAAGATCAATTATCATTAAAAAAGCCCGGAGCTCTTTTCGGTTTCAGTTCCCCAATGACTTTTGCGATCTCATTCGGCTGAAACAATGTTTGTGTTTGTGGTAGGATAAATGGACTAGTGGCCTGGTTGGGCTGGAAGACGCTTCGGAGATGTGAAGCAAATGTTTCGGCTCTGTCTTCGTCGCTGCGGGCCCAGCAACCTGATGAGTTTCTTATCGGGGAGACTGTTTCGATTGGAGAGCCTAGATTTGGGTGAGCCCTCCACAAAGGATGCTTTGTACTGGTTGGCACAAGTTTTTCGATGTACCGTAGTTGTGCCTTTTCAGCGTCTTGTTTCAGAGCCCGGTTTAGTAAGCGAGTGACTTCCTTGAGACGTTGTTTTGAAGATGGCGATCTGTTGCTTTGCCAAGCACGTCGCAGACTCCTCTTTTCCAGGACAAGCTGTTCAATTTGTTGATTAGTTTTCCCTTGTGGTGTTAAATAGTGGCTGCTGCAGTGAGTAAGTCCGCAAGGGCATCAGTAGAGTACCCGATATCCGCTTCGATATTGAGCTGCGGGGTTAGTTCAATGTGGGAACTTACATATTTCTTATATTTAAACCAGTTCGTTCTGTGCGACGTCAGCCTGTGGGGATGATATGTAATTTCTGGGCTTTGAAGTAGAGTTATTAGCAATGGCGAATGGTCTGATGAAAGATCCCTAAACGCTTTGGCACTTACAATGTTGCGTGAGATATTTTTTGTCCGCGCAAAATCTATTAAGTCTGGCATATTTCTGGGGTCTGTTGGCCAATGTGAAGCCACAAGAGGAAACATAGTAAAATTTGTTGCTCAAGTTTATGATTGCATTATATAAAATCACTAAGCAAGAAATATATAGAGGCGTCAAACAGCAAAAAAAAGTGCTATCAACCAAACGGCTGAGCCTGGAACCCTAGAGCAGCCGAACGAAATGTCTAGAACCCCATTTCGAGATCGAAGCGTTCGTTCGAAAGCAAGCACAACAAGAAACCGGTTGTAGCGCGTAGAAACGCGGCCGTGCTCATCGTTCCGCATTCGATCTGCGACTGAAAACCGATCAGTGTACACTAAACTTCTGCAACATTTACATTTATGTTGGCAGCACCAATGGGTGTTGTTTGAAATGTTCCTAGTAACATTTGTCAATGCTTTCATCTACCTTCGCCGTGTTCAATTTTAGTTGTTCATAAATCTGAGCATAAAGTGACTCATGACCATTTTTTTTATTTAAATTTTTTATTCAAATAATTCGCCATACTGTAACTTTTCAATATATAAACAATTGGCAGGCATACATTCAAATAGAATCGAGCAATAGCTAAACAAAGTAGCGCGATGCCTTAAGTACTTATTATTTTGGCCAGTAGTGTAGCTGACATAGAACCGATCGGTTGCTTTACATAAAAATCTAAAATTCCATATTAAAATGTAAAATGTAAAATGTAGGTAAATGTTAAAGAAATTTAAAAAATTCGATTTTTTTTTCCACGTTAGATGGCAAGGGTATTCAAACTTCGGCTTACCGAAGTTAGCATTCTTTCTTGTTTTTCATTGTTTTATAAATTTTTCTTTTCTATGCATTTGATAGATTTTGGGTAAACTTAATAAAGAATCCAAACTTTGTCTTCGACATACATAAATCGAATATCGTGGACTCCTGCCTTTCAGTTGTTGCTCAAACATTTATGGACTCTTGTTCAACTTCTGATCATCGCTTGGGTAAGTTTTGCTTTACATAATTACAAAATAATTTATTCAATTAATTACTATCATTTTATTTGTTCTACAGGCAAAGACTCACCTAGCTCGAAGCTATTATATGCTAAAGATATACCCGAGTATCGGAAATGGGTTGATCGCTATTATCGCGATATTCGAGATATGTCGCCAATATCTGATCAGGACATGAACGCAATGCTTGCTGAAGAATCAAGGGTAAGTTTATTATTATTTCTTTATTATAAGGGTACGACACTTTGCAAAATTAATGAAATGTCAAACTGAATTATTGCATATCGAATTGCTCGAATTATTATATTATATACTTCAAGCTTTGCAATAAAATCGTTAAATATAAGATATTGGTAACATGCTGTACGTTGTTAAGTAACAAACGTATTGACATTCCTTTTCTCTGCCCAGTTGATGTGAGTCGGACTAAATCTTATAATCACTCGTTATATCCTTGCAGAGGGTATTGTAATTTTGCCATGATATTTGCAACGCATTGAAGAAGGCATCTCCGACCCCATAAAGTATATATATTCTTGATCAGCATCACCAGCCGAGTCGATCTATTTATCTGTCGTCGGTTTCTACGCGAACTAGTCTCTCACTTTTTGAACTATCGGGCTGAACTTTTCAGCATAGTCTTATTTCTTTAGCACGCAGTATATATATCGGAACGGCCGAGATCAGACTACTATATCCTATAGCTGCCATAGCAATAATAGCGAAACGTAATTTAAAAAAAAATTTTAACTTCTCTGTTTTTCAACGTATTTCTATAAATTTGGAGATCTATCAGTTTTTTATAGGTCTAGAATTACGGTTTTAATTTAATTAAGATCGGACAACTATATCATATAGCTGCCACAGAAGCGATCGATCGATTTATATTAAAATGTAAAATTCTACATGTAAAATGTAAAATTTACAAAATTCTATATTTTTCAACATTTCTAAATTGATTCGATTTTCAATGATCCAATTGCAGACTGTAAGGGTATACTAACTTCGGTTTACCGAAGTTAGCTTTCTTTCTTGTAATTTAAATAGAAATAAATAAATATAAATAAAACAAACAGTTGTTGGAATCGTAAGGTATCAGATCAATTTAGCAGATTTAAATATCGAATATTCTGTTAGCTGCTGAAGGCATCCCAATTTTAAAATGAACTCGATTTTAAATGTAATTTTCGTATTTTTTCAGCTGCACACCACAGAGTTTAATACAAATTGTGCTCTGCATGAGCTCTACACATATGCTGTTAAATACAATGAACAGCTGACAGTTACACTCGAAGAGGATGAGTTTTCGCAAAAGCAGCGCTTGGCATTTAAATTGGAGCAAGTTCACAATATAATGTCCGCCGAATAAATGCTGGTTTTGGCTCTTCAAAGTAAAAACCAAGACGACTAATAAAATAAACAAAAAAAAGTGAGCTTATTTATTAAGCATCTAATCTAGTTGATAAAATCATCGTGTTTGTTTGAATAGTAGTTGTTCATAAGCCAATCCCATACATTTAATATTGCTTTAAGCTTTTCCTTACAATTCGATTTCATTTTAGACTATGTGTGAAATAGAGCTTTCTTCAGTTTTCATGGACATATATAAATCTCAAAAAATATAATAATTAAATATTTTTAAAATTGGATATATATTAATAAATATTCTTAAAAAATTATATTTTTCTTTATTTCTGTTTTAGGGATTATCATTCAAATATGATCAATTCCGAATATATATCTGGCTGGAATCGAAATATTTTTGTGAACATACTAAATTTAAAAAAACAAAGTCTCGAAGTGATTGTTCAAATACATATTCCGCTTTCTAAATTTGTAATTAGGAAGTGTTATAAATTCTGTCTCTCGCATATCAACAATGATATATGTGTTCTTGGCTAGAATAACATTCAAAATCGATTGTCATTTCAATATATTTGATAACTATTTGTATAAAGAGAAAGTTGTCAACAAAAAATATGAATAAATGTCTTTATTTCACAAACAACAAAAAAGAAGGATAGGAATCATTTGTAAATGTGTCGTATATTTGCTCATTTAATGCTAAAATATAAATATATTAATGGTATTGTATGTATATGTATTTTGATATTAAGTAAAATAATGTGAGATCATATTTGTCAAGATAAAATGTAATCCAACTTAAAAACGACTGACTTTAATTTATATAAACTATGAACATAAAAAAAATTATATAAATAATATTAGTTTTGTACCTATGTTGAAAAATATTATATATTTATGTATGTATAGCTTACCTTTATGTGCAGTTTATATATGATACTAAGTCACATTCCTAATGACACACTATATTTATATATAAAGCTACCAAAATTAAAAAAAAAAAGTTCTGTGATTCTTTTAACTTTCGCGGAATATTAAAGCCTCCCATAAAAATGCAATAGCTATTGTGTAAATTAAATGTATGATCCTAAAACTTTATTTTACCAACTAATATAATATTTTATGACCACTTCTTAATCGATTAGTTCTTGGGTTTGTAAAATGCTTTGTAACTTATATGGACATCAGATGAATACCAAACGCCGCGGGGTATAACCTTGGTATTTATAATATTTATTTTTTCAAGTTGGTATTGCAAAATACAACAATATTTTAATTTATTGATTGGCCGTTTATCGTTAATAGTAATCGCCATAATTTTGGGTCTTGCATCCTTGATTTCTAAGTTTTTTGAGATTATTAGAAAATAAAAATACTGAAAAATTTACATTTTATACAACTTCCGTTAAAAAATCGAACTAATTGTTTTAAAGCATTGTACTAACTCTAGTTAACTAACTACTAAATAAATTGTCATTAGAAGAAAAATGGAGTTATAAACAATCTATAAAATGGTTTTGAACATATCAAAATTATTATATTTTATTCACTGTCATACTTACAACTTTTCTTTATAATGGGCGTTATGGTTTTAGGCTTAAATATATGTAACGTGTAAGGTATAATTTTTGATTTAGAAATATTTTATATAACATTAAAATAATTATGCATTTTTTTATTTTGTTTTAAGGTGTCTGAATTTGTACTGTACTTTTTCAATTTACTGTAGTCAGTAGGTTACAATTTTTGGATTCCAACATTTATTCTTGTCAATTTAACGCTATTAAAAAACAAGTTAGTACGTAAATATTTTATACTAAATGTTTCAATGTATCTTTGTATGTATGTATATGTATGAATGAACCATTGGAATTAAATAATTGTATGAATAATAATATCTCAATATAGTGTATACAGTGTACATATTTATTGGATTGCTGAAACGCTATGATGGTTTGTTTTTAATAATAATAAGACGCATATACCAATTTGTACAATAAGAGGTTATATATGTCAGAAAACAAACTAAATAATATTCATAAATAATATAAACTAATTATACTAAATTAAGGTGGTAATATTTTAAAATAAATATTAATATGAGTTAGAAAAGAGGGTCGCCACAAAACACTGATAATTTTTCAATATAATTTTTCTGTAGGCAATCCTTATAAATTTATATTGGACTAATATTGATTTAATTCAATTTTACTTTATTACAATTTAATAATAAAACATTAGATTGTTTATAATGAGTAATACATAAAAAACCAACAATAATAAGGATGCGCAATCAAATTCAATATCCACTAAATAAAAATGCCCACCAAAAATGTTCTATAAACTTATGGTTAATCCAAAACGTATGGCTTTGAAGAGCCAAGTAATACATACATTAACCTTGTAAGACCCTTGCATAAATATAAAAGCGTTTAATATTACACTTAAAGAAAAGTTGATTTTATCCAGTATGGTTAAGACCAACCACAAAATCGATGTGTTTGTTAAATTGCTTCCTTATTTTAAAATATTTTACCCAATGATCCGGGGCGCAGATCACTTTTGCATCCATTGCGTCAAGGTTTTTGAAGTTTAGGAACTTGTAATCGCTATATATATATATTGCAAGGGTACATGCAGAATAAATGTATGTAAAGCCTAAGCCACTATAATGTACATATATTTTTAAAAATGCCTGACTTACTCTGGAAACAACAATGGGTTGCGCCAGTCTTAATTAATAATATTCTTTAAGTAAATAATAATTATGAATTTTTATATGTGTGTATACGTGCGTGTAACATATTTAAACAAAAATATACAATTATGAACTGTGTAAAACTTTATGGTTACTATAAGGACTGATTGGACTGGTTGGCTCACTTATTCACATTTTCCGCTCTAATCCCACATCAAGAAAATGTTTACACAACAATTTTAAATTAAAGGTAATAGTATAATTTTCCCCTACCTAGCAGAGGAATAAATCAAATCCTTTAAATATTATTTTAACAATTTGGGTATGCCCTATACCTAACTGTTAAAGTTCCTGATAGGATAGAAATCCGATCTGATTTACGGAAAGTTTATCTGGTGCTTAACTTTTCCGGTCAGATAACTATCTCGGACTTAAACAGTGAAGGCTAAAACGTAGCAGCGCTAAACTTTGGCGAGCGTTCATTCTAGTATTTATCTAGTACTTATCTCTGCAGCGTACCGACTTGCTGAGAGGGACCGAAAAAATGTATTCGTATTCATCTCACATTCATGGGGTGCTGCATTTTTGAGCTGCTGCGCACCTACCTGGAGGGTAGAAACATGCCCTTAGTACACCCAAATGTAAACATCGCATCTTAAAATGCAGCGTAGGTGTAACTACTTAAGATAAGCTACTTTTATACCCGGTCCCCATATGTACCCCATACGTTAGTGCCAACCGTGAATGTATGTAACAGGCAGAAAGATATTCCCGACCCCATAATATATATATACATATACTATAAAGCTGCAAAATTCCTATTTGACCTAAAACGGAAGTCGAGGCAGTTATTGCCTAAAATTTGTCCAAAATGCCATATTTTTAGGTAATGGAAACTGGGCTACATTTTAGGCATTTTTTGTCAAAAATCCGACATTTTTAGGCAATAGAAACAGTCCTGTATTCTAGGCAAGATTTGTGCAATATTACATTTTTTTGAATATTTTTAGGCAATACTATGCTTAAATCTTCACTTTTAAAAACTTGATTTTGTTTTAATACAACCATTTAAAATAATAAAGTATTTATTTTACTGTTGCTGTAGATACTTGCTACTTCCGCAGCACAAAAATATCTAAGAGTTGGCCGTAAGCCGTCCATGACAGGGATGTTAGAACAAGTTGGGAATAGAATGCAAACACACACGCGAGTAAAAATTTTTAGACATCCTATTACCTAAAATTTAGGTAACCAATGGCCTAAGGATGGAATTGCTAGCTTTGGGTTATTGCCTAAATATTAGGCCTACAATTCCTAAAATGTATGACCTAAACATATGGCATTTTAGGCAATATGACCCATTTTGAGGCAATCATTACCTAAAAAGAAATTGTTTGGCCATAAATCGCGAATTCCTAAAATTTTAGGATTTTTTTTTTCTTTGTGCAGATAAAATTTATTTAAAAATTTGGCCTTGTCCACTACCGCATTCGAAAAACGTAATATATGAACTAAATACATTAATGCGGACGTGCTCTAGAAATTTAAGTAAAATTGAGTAGTAAACACATGAAACGTGGTTTCGCACTTATGTTAAGTTAAGTTTTTTAAATACCCGGTAGTGCCAACCGAGAATGTACATATGTATGAGGCCCAACATAAGAATTGGTAGTCAGTTTTGTGTGATAAGTTTCGGCTTGTATACCGTATCTCCATGTGGTGAGAGGGCGGGTTTTGAAAATCGTAACTTTGTTGGTTAAGCTTAGGTGATTGTTGGTTTTTAGTTTCTTGGCCTTACCATCTAGTGTGTTTATTTACCGCTATATCACAATTTATTTATATTTTTTGTTGTTTATTTTTCTTAATTTTTCCTATGGACATTGTTCTGTTCCGAAGGGAGTTGTTTGTTTCATTTATTTGTTTTTATTTTTATTATCATTTTATATTATTTATTTACTTGTGATTTTTCCTTGATTATTGATAACTGGGAAACTAGAATCGTTTCCTTTTCGAGCGAACACTAAAATAAAAAGCGAATATAAATTACGATTCCAGAAAAGTCATTGATGATCCAAAAGATGAATGGTTTATCTCCGGCCCCATACATTATAAATATTCTTGACAAGAGTCACCAGCCGAGTCGATTTAGCCATGCTCGTGTGTCCGTCTGTCTATCCGTGTGAAACAACAGGTCTCAGAGACTATAACAGCTAGAGTTATAAAATATGGTAACAACATTCGAATCTATCTGTTGCACGCAGGGGTAACGACATAAGTCCACGCGACATATCTCCGACCATACATTTTACCCCCGGAGATATGACGCAAAAATCAACCCAGAATTTAGCGGAGATATGTCGTTTCCTAAACGTCATATCTCATTTATAAAGCTGAAACACAAAATATTGTTCCCCCTGTTTTGACCATTTATAAGATAAAAATAAACTGTTGAAAAAATTATTTATTTAAATTGAAATCTTAATTATTTAAAATCAAAACATTGGAAAAAATCAGTAATAAAATTGAAATTTTTTTAAAACTTACGACCCCAGGGTCATAAAAATTTTCAAAAAGTTTATTTTTATGAATTTCTACATTTATTAAACAAATAACAACTAGAACAGGAAGCATTCCGAATCGACACCTATGCTATTTTGGCGTACTTATGTTCTTATACCCTTGCAGAGGGTATTATAATTTTGACCAGATGTTTGCAACGCAGTGAAGGAGGCATCTCCGACCCCATAAAGTATATATATAGTAGTATAGGATATAGTAGTCCGATTTCCGCCGTTCCGACATATATACTGCGTGCTAAAGAAATAAGACTATGCTGAAAATTTCAGCTCGATTGCTCTGAGAGACTAGTTCGCGGACAGACAGACGGACATGGCTAGATCGACTCGGCTGGTGATGCTGATCAAGAATATATATACTTTATGGGGTCGGAGATGCCTCCTTCACTGCGTTGCAAATATCATTGCAAAATTATAATACCCTCTGCAAGGGTAAATCGCCTTTATATTATCCTTAATTTGGGATAATATTTTTTGTTTTTTTGCATATTTTGCATATACATATTTTGCATATTTTGCATATATTTTGCATATTTTTCATATACTTTGCAATTTTTTGCATCCGAGGCGTTTTCGGACACTTTACGATTTACTTCAGACTCTTTTCGATTTACTTCAGACACAAGTTTGACTAGACGTTCGGAAAACAAGGAACGAAAAAATTGTATACAAAAAAAATAAAATACTTTAAAAATGTGGCAAATGTATATTCTAGAAAGGTGCTCCAGGGCCTAAAAAGGAGCCCATCGCGGAGGGGAGCGAGGCAAGAGAAGTAGCGGTGTCCACTCTAAAGGTTGAGGCACAACCAAAAGATGAGGCTGTGGAGAAGAGTAACACGAGCGAGGACGAGGAAGCCATGACAGCGCATCCGGCATTGGTTAGCTTGAGTTCCGTGACCACCATGACTTGAACGGGAAAATGAACGGGAAAACGAAGCCAAAACCTCAGGCCAAGCTCATTAACATTATTAAAAAACTAATTGATGGCGTGCCAGAACGAAAATGTTCAAGAGGCAGGAACATATGTCAATATAAACTTAATAGAAAATCATTTGAAAATGCTCATAAAAATTCTCCGAAAATGATCAGAAAACGCTCATATTGTTTGCTGGGAATAAGGCTGTTGAGGCCCACTGTTCGCCGATAAACATGGAAGTTAATAAGCAATAAAGTTTCTGTGTATCGATATACGTCGATAGCCAAGCAGCTCTAAAAGCTCTCGCATCGAACACAGTAAAGCCTTGTTAAATAAGTTAAGTTAGTTAAGTATTACATTGAATTTTAATTATACTTATATTAAAGCTAAGGCTAGGATCGCTTTGTTTTTATGTTATATTAGTATCTTTAAAGTGCGAATTAAGTTTTTCTTTAAACTGCGCTTCACTGCTAATATTTTTAAGGGAGTTTGGAAGTTGGTTGTTAAGCCCCATAGGTCTATCGAAAATAATACCAGACAAAAAATGAGTTCGATAGAAAATACCGCCTGTAATGCATAAAACTGTATTTAAAATGTATATTAATGCCTCAATAACCAAAACTGTCCCACAGAATATATGGGTTTTTGTTGAAGGCTTGTGAAATTGTGTAATTATTATAAATTAACTATATCCACCCAAAATAAATATCACTGAATTACTTTATTTAAAATGCAAAATTTGGTATAAAGCTACGTACTCACCAGCGCTAAAATTTAGTCAAAATTAGTCAAATACACGTTTTCGGCCCCTCTTAGCAAGGTCGGTACGCAGATGAGCTAAGAGAAATACTAGAATATACTATTATGAACATCGCGCTAGATATTTTAAATCGGCTGAGTCTTCGCAAGGGTGGCGCGAGAGGAAGGAAAAATCTGATAATTCCCCGCGACCCTTGCGAAATTGAGACAGGCATTTGGAAACTAAACTCTATAGCGGGACTTTCCAGCGGCAAAAAATTAATTTATTTACAATACAATTAAAATAAATATATATATATATTTGAACAAAATGAAGTCTTAAAATATGTGATTTCACAGGGAAATAAGCAAATCAAACGAACAAATTACTTAAATGATGATTTCCAAAGCAGCGGGGCCAGATTCCGATGCCGCCGACGAGGACGAGCTGCTTCTGGCCCTGCAGCTGTTGCTACTGCCACTGCTGGAGCAATATTAAAGGGCCAAAATTAGAATTTTAAATATTATGCACAAGCTATCTCCATTCCCTGCTAGCCCAAGACCAGTGGTCACCTATTGGGATCCTATTCTTAGTTGGCTGCCAACCCAAAATGCTGCTGCTTCAGAGCATACGAGGAGTACAAGAAGGAGAATGAGAGCTGCCCGTCCTCGGGGGAGTGGCAACGGGAATGGTAATGGCCCGGGACGACTGGGCAAGCAGCCGCCGCCCTAGATACGCATAAGCACGGGTTCCATGGAGAACTCATGGATAGAGATCATGGCGCGGCGAATTAAGCGCCAATTTCGTGGCAGCAGTAATCGTGGACGCGGATGTGCCCAACGATGACAATGGGCAGGGCGACACTTCGCAGGTGTTCTACGCCTACAATGCGGAGAGACCCACTAGCGGCCAACTGGACGAGGATGTGGAGCAGCAGACGGGTCTTCGGGTCATTACTCCGCAGCTGGATCTGAAGCATAATTTAAGTAGTCTAAGTAATTTGTTCGTTTGGCTCCGTTTAATTTTAATTGACCGTTTGGCCGTTTCGTAAGGATTTTCGGTGAACACCATAAAACCGGTCACTCTAAAAATATGAAACCCTTTTAGCTAGCTAAGGGTTTAGCGCTGGTGAGTATGTGGTATTTTCACAACAGCATTTCAGCATAAATACTGTGGTGTGAACCTTTCATTTTGTTAATACTAAAATTGTTTAACGCAAACGTCTAGTGGTATTTTTTAGTGGGTTTTTGTTTACCCGGTTTCGCGTATTCGTGTGTGCTGCTCCCACACACAACGCATTGAATTAGACCGAAAAATGTTCGCGTTACGTGCTGCCGTCAAAGCCGATAAGAGTGTGCTTCCCATTTTGGGACAGTTGTGTAAGTATCGATTAAAATATGGTTATATGACTATGTATTTAGGTTTAAATATTCGTGTACTATAATTTTTAAAAGTTTAAAGTGTTCAAAAATTAAAAAGAGTAGTATAATCGAACATAACCTTAATATGGGTTCTGCTGTTACGACAAGCAGAAGGAAAATGATTGCATAACATTTTAACTTTAACTACTTATTATATTATGAATATGTATGTTTGGTAATTGTAAGAAACCCTCTGTTTTATTTTAGAAAAAGTTAATTCAAATTAATTATATTTAAATGGATTCTTAAATAATTTTTAATGTGATCAGAAATTGACAGACTTATGCTGCAGAAAGCTTAATAAAGTGTACATATGTTTCATATCTACAAATTTTTTTAACAGTGCCGTTTAAATTTCTTCCTTTTCTTAACCTTTGTTTCATATTTATTCATTATTACGTCACATAAACGTAATTGTTACACTGGAATAAGTTAATATATAAATATGTATACATACAGTGGCTCAAAGCTTATTTCGTGCAGAGGTACAACCAATCTTTAAAGACGTGTAGCACATAAACTATATAAAATATCAACAAAATTTTAAGGCAGTTTTGTTAAGTAGTATTCTAATATATATAAAAATCCTCTATTATTTTACAATTCAATTAAATAATATTTAAATTTACAAAAAAGTTAAAATTCTGATTTCTTTAATGTCACAGCTTATTTCGTGCAAGAACTTTAGGTAATTATATTTCGTGAGTTGTCATCCCAGACAAACTTTTTCTTATGGAATCTTTTTGAACACAATATTAGCAATTCACGAAAAACATTAACCTAAAGTTCTGTGACATTGAAGATGTCAGAATTTTAACTTTTTTGTAATTTTTGTTGTTAATTTTTGCATAACATTTAAAATTTGATATTTCTAAATAATGTATGTATTTATGACCCAAAAGTTTTAAATTTTTTGTTCAATATATTTTTTATTTTCATCATTAATTACACATTTAAAAACATAGTAAAAAAGGTTACACAGAAATGAAAACTAATTTTCTTACCGTTGTTTTTACTTATCTATATAAATAAATATTTATATATATATTTATATACAGATAAAGATGAAAACAAAAATTTGTCTTTTGAATTTTGTTAGCTGCGGTTGGGGTTTCTGGAGAATATGTATATAATCTTGACATATAAGATAATTTTGTGTCAAGTCTCTGCTCTCATACACTGAAAATATGAATTACGCAGCGTTTTGCATTTATGCTTAATGTTTATTTTAAACATCCGTTTGTAATCCGTTAATCTGTTCACATTACTAGCAACTTTTAATTTATGTAATTCCCAGCTCGTGGCCATGCTGCCAAGGCCGCTGCTAAAGCTGCCGCTGGAGCCAATGGCAAGATTGTGGCCGTAATTGGCGCCGTCGTTGATGTCCAGTTCGATGATAATTTACCGCCAATTCTGAATGCTTTGGAAGTGGACAACCGCTCACCACGTTTGGTCCTTGAAGTGGCTCAGCATTTGGGTGAGAATACGGTGCGAACCATTGCCATGGATGGTACTGAGGGTTTGGTTCGCGGACAGAAGGTTCTCGATACTGGCTATCCTATTCGTATTCCCGTTGGTGCTGAAACATTGGGACGCATCATTAATGTCATTGGTAAGTATTTCTTTACAATAGAAATAGACAATGTACATTCTTGCTTTCTTTAGGTGAACCAATTGATGAACGTGGCCCAATTCCCACGGACAAAACCGCTCCCATTCATGCCGAAGCTCCTGAATTCGTTGAAATGTCAGTGGAGCAGGAGATCTTGGTTACTGGAATCAAGGTTGTGGATCTTTTGGCTCCATATGCCAAGGGTGGTAAAATTGGCTTGTTTGGCGGTGCCGGAGTGGGCAAAACTGTGTTAATTATGGAGCTAATTAACAATGTGGCCAAGGCTCATGGTGGTTACTCTGTTTTTGCCGGTGTTGGTGAACGTACTCGAGAAGGCAACGATTTGTACAATGAAATGATTGAATCCGGTGTCATTTCTCTGAAGGATAAGACCTCTAAGGTGGCTCTTGTCTATGGTCAGATGAATGAGCCCCCGGGTGCTCGTGCCCGTGTTGCTCTTACTGGTCTGACCGTCGCCGAGTACTTCCGTGATCAGGAGGGACAGGATGTGCTACTTTTCATTGACAATATCTTCAGGTTTACTCAAGCTGGTTCCGAAGTGTCTGCCTTGCTTGGCCGAATTCCCTCGGCAGTGGGTTATCAGCCAACATTGGCCACCGATATGGGTTCTATGCAGGAGCGTATTACCACCACCAAGAAGGGTTCAATTACTTCTGTGCAGGCCATCTATGTGCCCGCTGATGATTTGACGGATCCGGCTCCAGCCACCACTTTTGCCCATTTGGACGCCACCACTGTGCTGTCGCGTGCCATTGCCGAATTGGGTATTTACCCGGCTGTGGATCCTTTGGATTCCACTTCTCGTATCATGGACCCCAACATTATTGGACAGGAGCACTACAATGTGGCTCGTGGTGTTCAGAAGATCCTGCAGGATTACAAGTCCCTCCAGGACATCATTGCCATCCTGGGCATGGATGAGTTGTCTGAGGAGGATAAGCTGACTGTGGCACGTGCTAGGAAGATTCAACGTTTCTTGTCTCAGCCATTCCAGGTCGCTGAAGTCTTCACCGGTCATGCTGGCAAGTTGGTGCCTCTGGAGCAGACCATCAAGGGTTTCTCGCAAATCCTGGCTGGAGAGTATGATCATTTGCCGGAGGTGGCCTTCTACATGGTTGGACCCATTGAGGAGGTTGTGGAAAAAGCTGATCGGCTAGCAAAGGAGGCCGCCTAAATAAATAATTTATAACTGGCCGAGTGTTTAAATAATCGATAAAATAAATATGGATTGAATTTGATAATAAAACTGTATGACATTAGAAATCAAATCGCTACAACTGAATAAATCCTATTTAAACCCTAATTCCGATTTGGCTATTTAATAACGTATAAAAGGAAGTTAGGCAATATTTACATTTGGTTTTTCCACAATATCAACCATTGCACTACGGTTCAGAAGTACATTTTTTTTGCATAAAGTTGAAACTCTAAGTGAAAATATTACATTTTTGATTTAAAGATCTTAAACTCCATACATTATGAACATAAAATATAAAAAACATACATTTTCAGCCTTACTAAAGCATTTTATGAGCTTACAAATGTTAAGAAAGACATCTAAGTAGCTAAAAAAACGTATTTTTAGAATTTTTTGTTGTCCAAATGGAAGAGCCAATGAAAAGTTTATAAATTATGTTTTATAAAGTGAGACATTTTCTAGAATTGGTTTATTTTTTGTATCAAAATGAAAAAGACGGTCGTGTAGCATTTTTCCGTGGCCGGACACACAACTCGAACAAATCTTGAACCGATCGAACTAAAATTTCGTTAATAAATTCGAAATACCTATGGTTATCGATTCACCGGACAGCGATTTCCCCCTTCACCCTTCCCCTACCTGTTGCTAGCGAAATATATCCCAGTGGGACTTTTTTCGTGTACTCGCACCGTTGTTGCAGAGGAAATGCTTGCTAAGCGCTCAGTAGGTACCTGAATCTCCCACTTACCGTTTTCTGAACTGAGGAGCATCTCTAATATCCTCCCCTTTACACAGAGAATTCTATCTGAATTCGATCACTGAATGAAGCAAAGTCCGATTGGGATATATTACCCGTTTGGCTCACGGAATCCCGTTCATCTTAATACCCGATTAATCAGAAAACCAGAAAGTTATTCTTCTTGCTCTTTTCGTTATTTTTATACCCTTGCAGAGAGTATTATAATTTTGACCAGATGTTTGCAACGCAGTGAACGAGGCATCTCCGACCCCATAACGTATATATATTCTTGATCAGCATCACCAGCCGAGTCGATCTAGCCATGTCCGTCTGTCGGTTTCTACGCGAACTAGTCTCTCAGTTTTTGAGCTATCGAGCTCAACATAGTCTTATTTCTTTAGCACGCAGTATATACATATGTCGGAACGACCGAAATCGGACTACTATATCCTATAGCTGCCATAGGAATGATGGCGAAATTAATGTAAAAAAATTTTAACTTCAACGTATTTCTAAAAATTTTCAGATATAGCAGTTTTCTATGCTTCTAGAATTACGGTTTTAATTTCATTAAGGTCGGACAACTATATCATATAGCTGCCATAGAAGCGATCGGTCGATTTATACGAAAATGTAAAATTCTACATGTAAAATGTATTATTTACAAAATTCGATGTTTTTTCAACATTACTAAAATGGTTCAATTTTCAATGATCCAATTGCAGACTGCAAGGGTATACCAACTTCGGTTTACCGAAGTTAGCTTTTCTTCTCGTTTTTATATGAAGTTTTCAGCTCACGGAATTATTTCGTCAATGTTAGTACCAGCCTTTAAAAACCAATTCCCGCTCTTCGTACTTGGATAGGGACTCATTGGTCGCGTTCACCAGAACATTGTCACTGATCACTGATGGATTTCTTTCGATAGTTCTGCTGAAAGCGTACGATCACTGATCATGATGCAAAGAATCGTCCATCAAGATCAGCCAAAATGGATCGCCAAAATAGTACGATCCCTTTACGCGATACATGATGGATTGCTGCTGGCGTATATCGCTGGTGGAAATATTGATAAAAATAAACATAAGAAAGTAAATAGAGGCAAAATAAATAAAATTATTGAACTCATTAGCTATTAATTGAATGTAGTCTTGATTATGTAATGCATGTCGCACAATATTAAGTTAATCAACGAAGCAGAAGTAAGCTGGGATTGCCCTAATTTGTCCAGCGAATCCTAAGTTAAGGGATATTAAAAAAGATACATATTTTGTATTTACATAGATTTGTATGTATATTTCTATAAAAAAAAGAAATGTAAGAGCAATTTGTTGTGTTCTTTAATTTACTTAACTACTAACATTTATCTCTGGAAATCCTAACATTTATTAATTAGATTAAATTTAAGAGACATTAAGTCGTTTCGTCATGCATGCCTTTTGTAGTTCGGTTCCATTGTTTATTTTTTGGGATTCCAGGACTCCATTCTCTTGCAGCCTGCAGTTTCGCTACTACACCACTGCCCTCAAAAATCTATATCAATTTACATTTTTTGTCCAAAATTGGTTACATATTTTACGAACAATCAGCTGGTTGTTGGCGTGAAGCCCTACGGTAACCATAGATTTCAGGACGTCTACTCTTACAACGGCGTAAGCCATCATAATCATTCACCAGAATAACCTTGATCGCTGATTACTGACGCCATCACTGATCAGTGATCATGTTCTTCTGGTGAACACAGTCATTGAAATATTAAATCGTTTCTACTTATTAAAATTAAATAAAAATATAAACATGAGAATTGCAAGACAATAAAAGTTGTATTCTAATATGCGGACTGATGTAGAATGATGACTTAAAATAGAGATCTAAAGCCAAAAATATAAAATAAGATATGTCCACATTGTTCACGCCGACATCAACAAATTCCCACCCTGGGTGATGGCGAGCAGTGTGTGCTCGCGGGTCTGGCCGTTCTTGGAGATGCCAGCCTCGAAAACACCGGTACCGGCGGCCACGATCAGCACAGCGCAGTCATCGGCCTGGGAAGGTGCCAGTAATCAATATTGGTAGAACTGCCAATAATAAATTTAAAACAACAATTACCTGTTTCCTTTCCCGGCATTTCGACTTTCTTTGTTTACTTTTGCGTTGTGAATAGCAACTTTTCCACTGTGAACGGCAACTTTTTAGTGTTGGAACCAAAAATATCGTATATCGGCTGGATGAAATAGCTTGACATAGTCACATCACATATTGATGGTGGAATATTTTGAGAAATTTTGGAACGGCAAATTCATACGCAGCATCATGGACGCTCGACGGTCGACGGTAGATGGTCTGTAGTGCGAATTGGGTTTTGGGCTTAACGGATCTAACGGATCTAGCGGAATAATTAAAGTGCATTAGATAAAGAGAGAAAAAGTACATTTTTTTTGGTTCCCGTACGAAATGTTGTAAGCGAAGTCAAATAATATAAGTCTACAACGCCATCGCCGCCCAATAAAAGTTTTCCAACAAATTTGCCAATAGAAATATAATTAAAATTGACTTTATATGTTAAATCGCAATTCTACTTTATCCTCACTCCTGGCGTAGCGCTTTTCAGAGCAGCGTTTTTCTATTTCAAACTTTCCTCTATCTTCTTTTTCATTATTTATTATTTACAATGCTTTTTTTTTTTTTTTTTTTGATCTGGTAACGCTTTTTGTAGTACTCTACCAAACAAAAGCACAGAAAGCTCTTTTCCATTCTGTTTTCGTTCTTTTAAATACCCTTTCAGAGTATTATAATTTAAGCCAGAAGTTTGCAACGCAGTGAAGGAAGCATCTTAGAAAAATTATAATTTTTAAATATGCTTGATCAGCATCGGCCTCGAATAAAGCAGTTTTACTAATTGTCTGCCTTGATTCTTCTGATCTCTTTTGTGAATATTGTGCGTGTGTGAGCAGAGAGCCGGCAGAGGAATTTGCTTCCCCCGAGATAGGGATAAATTGTAGAATAAAATTTTAATTTCTTAAATTTTTTTACAAGGATATATAAACTTCGGCTTGCGGAAGTTAGCTTCCTTTGGTGTTGATTTTAAATTCAATTGTTTCGGCAGCTCGCCGTGGTTATTCGTAACAGAAATGTATATTTCCGGGCTTCTCTTTTCCCAAGTTCCAAGAGAAGAGATCAAGATATATTCATATCGTATGAGTGTCGGTGTGACACGGTTCCTGTAGGTAGAAAGCGAATGGCAGTGCCGATGTGGAGTGTCAATGCTCGCTCCTTTGGTACCTTGTGGGACTTGCTGGTAGTTCAGCTGATAGGTGCACGACCGATTCCTTGGGGGAATTTGATTTGCTGTCGTGTGCGAGTCCGGGAGCCGTAAACCTGCGGCTGTTTTCATTGTTACGACTCAGACCTTGTCGCCTAATCTTGCGTGCACCTCCTTGATGCGATGTCAGGTACTCCATATGCCACCGTTTACAAAACCCAATCGGACATAGCGGACGGGAGTTTAGGATAGCTTCAAATTGCGTCAAAACAGTAGAGAGTTCCTCAAACGTTAGAGCCGTGGATCCAAGTATCCGTCTCATATGTAGTTTGATCGAGCGAACTCCGGCTACCCACATCCTACCCAAAATGGGGAGCAGAAGGGGGTATGAGTGCCCAGAAATTCCTTCCTTGGCGAAGAATCAAGCTAATTCCTCATCTTTGGCTTGTTCGATGGTCAGACGACTCATTTCGTCCAAAGTTTTCTTAGTGCCATGAAATGTGGTTCCGTTGTCCGAATAAAGGACAGTGAGCTTTGTTCGGCGGGCAATGAATCGTTGAAATGCATCGGTGAAAGCTTTTGTCGTTAGGTCGCTAACAACCTCTATGTGCAGAGACTTAGTAGTTAGGCAAAAATAGAGAACCACGGCTTCCCGATCCGTGGGGTTCGTCCCTTTGATTTCTTGATTACATCAGCATAATCTAGCCCTGTATATTAAAAACAGCGGCTAGGTTGAACTCGAAGAATTGGCAGCTCTCCCATGATCTGTATACTAGTGCCTTTGCGTTGGAGAAAGCAGCGTTTACATTGGAAAACACCCATTTTAACGAGATTGCGGGTACCCAGAATCCAGTACTTTTGACGGAGATTGGCGAACGTTGCGTCTACTCCAGTATGAAGATTGGTCACATGAAAAATCGAACAAGTAGTCTAGCTATTGGTGAACTCTTTGGAAATATAATTGGGTGTTTGGTATTGTAGTTGATTGTAGAGTGCTCGATTCTTCCACCAATTCACATGATTCCATAATCATTCAGGAATATTGAAAATTTGATAAAATGCGATTTACATGAAGCTGCCGTCGGTTTTCTAGCTGCGTCTAATCTTTGAGAATTTTTGGATGTGTAACTCCCGTTTTTCGGTGTTGACATAAAAACTTGAAGATATGTTGAACTTGCTTGTAGAGGGTGGCCCAGACTTATCCTTTCACCAAAGTGGATGCTCCAGAAGCTTAGACGTATGAAGTCTTCGATAACCACATTCGGCAGGATTGACTCCGTGCAAAAATGATTCCAGTAGCTGCGGACACGTGTAGATAACAGCACCATTGGCATGCGTGGATGCGTCGGCGAATCCGTGTAGTTAAGCGTCTCGGAATGGTAAGTCAATATATCGCGGTGCTTGACAATATGCAAGTAAAGGCAGGTCCGCCACCAATTCCCTCCAGCGAGTGCGTAGGGTTTCAGGTATTAGGTAATTCCATTGCAGTACATTTGTTCAACTCTCTTGAAATATAAGGATAAATAATACAGTGACCGGCGCTACCGGGCCTATTGGATCCTAGAGTATTGCCAGTTCTCTTTTTGTCGGAGATTTGATATTGAGATACAGATTATCCTTTCCGGAGTTCCATTGGATACCAAAAATGTTGACTGGTGAATCCCCAGCTGATTTGTTAAGAAGCTGTACACGATAAAAACATCTGTTTTCGTCAGGCAGTGATTTTAAAAGGCACTAACAATTGGACCTCCAATTTCGTAGTTTGAATTGTGCCTAATCCAAAAGTCCAATTAGCTCGGTTTTGAGCATCATAATTTCCTCGACTGTGCTGCACCCTGTTTGGATGTCGTCAACATATGCATTATCATGCAGGAATGTGTGGGCTGCTGCGAGAAACTCTTGGCGGTGATCTTTGGCTAGTTGCTTCAGAACTCAAACAGCTAGAAACAAGGGGGGTTCCAACCCATAGCTAGCCGTCAAATGGCGAAACTGAAGCTGTGGTTCATTCTAATCCTTGCGCAAAACAATGCGCAAAAGATGGGTATGGGTTTTGAAGACATGGATTCCACTAAACATCTCCTCTATATCCGCACATAAAACATATCGGAAATGTAAACAAACGCCGAGAAGGTCGCGCTAAATGGGGGAACCAACATTAAGTCTGTCATTCAGTGATATTCCAGAGCTGTCCTTTTCCGATCCATCGAAACTACGCGACATTTGGTAGTCAAACTGTTCAGCTTGATGACAGCACGATGAAGTAAATAAAAGCAAGTCCCTGGGGACTCGAACTCATATAGCTACGTCGCAATTAGTCATCTAGAATAGCTTCGTTCCGTCCATCTCCATGAATGAGCGAACCATAGTGTCTAGGTTCGCGTGATTCGTAACGGCAGAAGATATTCGATCATCGCATGCGTTGTAAGAGTCAGTAAAGAGAGACCATAGCTGATCTGATCCAGAGATGACATCGATTGATCCTGGCGTAAAAACGTTGGATCTGCTAAAGCTTTGTAGATTTTCTGCCACGTAGAAGAAGTGATGTCAATGGCTTGGCTTGTAGCCAGTGTATGACGCGTGAATTCGTTTTCCGTGGGAAGAACACTACTGAAATGATGTTCTTAAATTACGCTTGTACGCTTGTCGATGCCGCTTATGAGATTGATGGACGCTCGCTGCTGTCCATGGTGACTGCCTCAACCTAGTTACCATTTTGAATTCGTTGCGACGAGCCATGAACAAAAGTATGATGCTTGCGGCGGAGGATCCGACACGTATTTTTCGATGTACCCTTGCCCGCCATATGAGTAGGGCTGAGGCAATTGAGCTTTCTTGAGTTGAGGTGTTCCCACGAGACGCCATATCGAGAGCGATGAATTGAGGACATCTAAACAGCGGCTGATTCTGTTTGAATCCACATGGCTTCTCTGCGAAGTGTTTGGTGCTCGAACAGTGGCAGGGGTACTGTTCGACGTGTCCTCATATACCTCATATCTGGTTCAGACTGAAAGGCATACAGCTCTTCTGAGAGCCGCACAAACCACTAGAGTTTGTCCTCCACGAACTTTAATGCATTAATATGCGAACGAGTAATTGGACCTTTACAGAAGCCTCGTTGTTGAATCACACTCCGCATGGCGATCGAGATTAGGAAACGATTCTATTCGATATAGGAATCTGTAGATCACCGTTTACAAAAAACAATAATCAAAGTTAAATGTCCGAAAAAAAACGCGTTACCGGAAATCCGGCTATCGTGTAACCAAAAGTTTTATGTTTATGAATGAAACCGCTAGTGTTACTAGTGTTATTGTTTATTTAATTTAGTGGTTAACTTTAGACTTCCGAATTTGATTGATTCGACCGCTATGCGGGTGGTTGCATTGAGAACAAAAATGTGATTAACTCAAGCTTAGAACGCGTGCAAATTAAACAATTATGCTGGTCAAAGATATAAACAAGTTACAGTTAGGAGTTAGTGGAGAAGTAGTAATAGTATAGTAAATAGTAAAGAAACGAGAACCAAGAAACTGGGTGTCTAGTTCCCAAACAACACCCAAAAGTTTGTCAAGCGATTTGGCACCAATTTCTTTTTCTACAAACAGATGATCGATTGTTAACATTTGTAAGCTCATAAAAAGCTGTAATGAGTCTGTATTTTTTTTATAGTTTATGCTTATAATCTAGAGCAGAGGTGCTCAATGCTATGGCACACGAGCACATTTGTTTTTGTTTTGGCACTTAGCATACGGAGCGGCACACGCCATACTTCCCTAGGGCACACGCCAATTCCTCTTTGTGAGCTGTCCGTAACCAGCCAAGCCAACAACAATTCCATTTAACTTTTTTTTCTCCTCCACTCACAATGCAAAGTGTTGTTGTCTTGTTCTCGGCTCTGCACTGACACTTTTTTTTTGCGTTTCTGATAGAATTTGATTTAAGTTTGATTTTTGTTTATTGTGGACCACCGACGTGTGCATTTCTTTGAATTTCTTTGGCGTGTCGTTAAAATGAGTGATACTTTTCTAGATCAACTGTAAATTTTTAAATGAAATAACCAAATGAAGCAACCAAAATTATTATTTTTCTGAATTTAACTTTTTTTTTTCTCTGTGTTAATTTTGTAGCAATAAAACGGCGTCGATACGTGTGTGCGTGTGTTTTCTTTTGTTTGTGTTGGTAAGGGCACTGCCGTAAGGCAATTTTGAGCACCCCTGATCTAGAGTTTAAAATTTTTAAATAAAAAATATAATATTTTCACTGGAATTTCTACTTTATGCCAAAAAACGGTTTTTTAACCATTTTCCGTTAATCTTAGTTTTCAGTTTCAAGGAACATTACACTAACTTTCGATCAAAATATAAATGTTTCTGATCGGACTATCGTAGCAGGTTTTCAAAATGTAAGACCTAACTTTGACAGGACTCCCTGACAAATCTTTTCCGGCAAGAGAACAAGAAGAAAAGCGCACTGTTTCACACAATTCGGTGCTTTGCACCAACAGTCAATAACCCTGCCCTCAAATTTTAATTACTATTCTCCAAAATGAATGAATGTCAAGTTTTCAAGCCTCGATTTGTGTTCACTATGTCACAGAACCCTTGCAGGGCAGTGTAATTAATAGCGTTCTGTTATTCTTTAGCGTTTAGATCAATTTACAGGAGAGCAGAAAACCCATATGCTTCACGAAAAGTTTATCTGGTGATTTTCTTTTCCGGGCAGATAGCTATCAGGCACCTTGACAATGAGAGTAGAAACCGGGCCTTAATAGCGAAATGATAACTTTTCGATTTTCCTTTAAATTGGCTTTATTTTTTACATAATGTTATACACTTTTTATATTGTTGTTGCGAGCATACATTCTTTCGTAATGCATATATGAACCAGAAATCTTTAAATGAATAAGTGTCCATATCGAAATCTAGGATATACTTAGTTACTCTGAACATTCACACCGCTCTCCTTACTTTTACATAAATTTGTATTACAAATTTAAATGTTTGCCATCCGTACGTCTTTCAGTTCGCTTCGTCGTTGAATAAGGAGTTGAAGAAAGGATTTAGACTTTTTACAGCAACGCCTGTTTAATAATAAGAAAAGTAAGAAAAATAAATTTCATAATTTTAATTAGTTAAAAATAAATACCCTTGCCAGCTGACTGGTCCTTAGAGTCGCGCCACTTGCATAGCGATTCCTTTTGTATTACATAGGCGTCATACAGTTCGCCAAATAGTTCGCTCAGTAATCCTGTAAAATGTTCAATTTTATTAATACGAAAATGAATAGCGACTGTATATTTTGTTTCTATACCTCTCGGATGCTCCAAACTATGCACTAATAGTTGCATCGCATATAAGCATTCCAATTGATGATCTTCATTTGAATCAATGTAACGCTGCAAAACTGGTATGCAAAACTTTTGGAAGGTCTCGGTTTCTAGTTTATAACTATTTTCCTTGTACAAAATTGAAAAGTTGCTCAACGATTCGGTTAAGCTTCGTATAAACATTTTATCAACGTTCATTATGTTTCCCTTGAAAATGATTAATTAATTAAATGAAGTATAATAAAGAAATATGGGATTTGCTTACATTACTATAATCAATTATGCAATCTGCCGTTGTGCCTTCCTTTAGCAAATGCTCAATATGGTCTATCACATTTTTAACGTGCTTCTCGGACGACTCACCACCTCGTTGTTCGATCACTGGCGATATCGATTCATTTTCCACATATTCCAGTCTCTGCAATAAGTATATAATTAAAGCGAATTAAAATTTAATACAGGCATTTAAACGATTTAAAAACTTTACCGCGATTTCACTATATGTTTCTTTGTTTACACCTAAATATATATAATTAGGATGCCACAAAAAATATACAGTATGGCTAGAAACACTTGACGTACTGATAATTACTTTTATTTTTATGACTTCATGCAAAAATAAACACATTTGCTCAATCTTATAAATTTTTTTTAACACAACGATTATTCCTAGTTTGGTTAATTAATAAGGGTAAAAAAACAAGCCTGTTTCAGTTTCCACTCGGAAGTGAATTTGATAACATATTCTGATTTCCCTTTGACACAGCTTATTTCGTGCAGAGGTTTAACTTTCAATAATATCAATACAATTTTAATGCAGTTTTTTAAAGAACCCGGTACCCAAATCATTGTGCGTTAAATTAAATGGCACACGGACATGGAAAAGAAAATGTTGACAAATGAAGACAAATGTTGCTTAAAACTGTTGAGCAACATTCAAAAAAAGTCAAATGATGCTAGGAACATGTTGAGCAACGTTCAAAAAAGCCAAATTCTGCAGTTATACGCAGCTGCATTACGAATTAAAACTGCGCCCGAAAGCACGCAACACTTTTTTTCGCTATTGCCTTTGTGGTCGCTCAGAAGAAGAGACACAGAAACTTCCAATTTTATCATCTGATTTTACTCAATTTCTCAGAAAACGTCCGCAAATGCCTACTTATTTATTATATATATTTACTTCAAGACAACAAATACGACTATAGCTTACATAAAGATTTACGGCACAATGCTTACATTCCACCAGAGCTAACTAATTGTGAATTCTAGCTAAATCTATACTTTTTTTTGCGTTAAATAGCCTATGTTTAAAAAACTTAAAAGTTTTATAATCATCGTATTTTTATTCCCGGTACCCATAGGGTACAAGAGTATTATAAGTTAGTGCCAACCGCCAATGTATGTAACAGGCAGAAGGATAAATCATCGACCCTATAAACCAGGAAAGGGCACGCCTTTGCTCTGGGAGCAGCTCACTGCTCTTTGCACTATAGGTGCCAGAAAGTCGACAATTTAACAATTTTAATAAAAACAATGTCACTGAAATTTAGGCGCCAGAGAGGCGGGGAAAAGGGTTGTCGACGATCGCTCGAAATTGCAAAAACAAATTGTACGCGCAGCAATGCAACAACCATTTTAAAGATAATTGTACTCTTCTGCCATAAGTGAACAAGTTTTGATTTGTTCTTTTGTATTGGAGCTTGAGATCCAATTTTTGTCAGTATATTCCCCTTGCTCGCACATTTTCGGTAGATCAGGACTGCGACACGTCGAGACGGTTATTGTTATTTTTTGTCGTCTACGTGCTCAGTTGGTTTTTTCGTTAGGTTTCGTGCCCAACTCTACTATAAAGTAAATATATATTTTTGATCAGCGTCACCAGCCGAGTCGATTTAGTCCTGTCCGTCTGTCGCCTGTCCGTCCGTGTATCAACAGATTTCAAAGACTGACATCATTCCTATGTGTTGCACGCAGATAAAATTTATTTTAAAAATGTACCTCGCCCACTACAGCCTTTGAAAATTATGGAAAACGTAATATATGAACTAAATACAGTTATGTGGACGTGCTCTAGAAATATCAGTAAAATTGAATAGTAAGCATGGGAGTTATAACACAGCTTCACAAGTTGAGTCGATTTAACCATGTCAAAACGTTTTTTTTCTGTTGGACCTTGATGCACTACTACTATAAGCTATAGTCATAAAAATAAAATAAATAAATAGATTTGTGCGGCCGTTTTGAAAAAAAAAATTGAGTAAAATTTGACAATAAACATGAAAGTTATTAAGCAAATAAGTTTCTGTGTATGCTTCTTCTTCTGTGTTGACCGCACTAAATCGTGTTGCTAAACATGTCGCTAGCAATATTTGCCGTTTTTGGGTGTTGCTCAACATTTTCCTAGCAACATTTGCCTTTTGTGGATGTTGCTTAAATGTTGCTTTGGTCTCCAAAAAGTGAATGAATTATGAATTTATGAATTTAAAATAAATAAAAATTTTAAATTGATAAGGTTTACATTTTTGCGTGCAAAGTAAAAAATAAAGTTTAGTTTCGCTGTGTAAAGAGTTTTTGACACACTTTCTTCACGTATGTAATTATTTCAAAATAACAAAACTTACATTGGATTTAATAAAGTCGTTAACTTCGTTCTCTGGCATAAAATCGGACCAATGCAAGTTAAACTTTGTCCACATGCTTCGTGTAAAATTTGGTCCAACTTCTTGCGTACAATAAATCAAATAGGTTTTAAGGAACTTCTTAGCCACACTTGATGGGCTGTTGTCTTTTAGGTTCTTGTTCCACAAATCTGACACAGTTAATATTTTTTTCACAATTAATGGACCTAAAAAAAAAAGAGTTAAAATGTTAGATTTGATCTTAAATAGCAGTAAAAGTTAATCAGTGATAGTTATCTAATTAAAGTGGTTTATATATTTGAATAAGCTGATGTGGGTTTCGAAACAAATTGAATAGGTGCCTAAGAGTATAACATATTGAACAATGAATTGGGGACTGAAGATCATTTGCATAAAAGGTATTTAATAATGGCTCTCCCTGTCAAAATTTCCAGGTCAGATTAAGTCCCATCTAAGAAAGAGCTTACTCTGTCCGGCAGACTCTCGGTCAAATCTTTTCCGGCTCGACAAAAGAACAGCTGATTTTCGATAGAGAAGTGAAGAAAAAGAGGCATTGCTACTTTGAATGGTTGCGGTAACAAAAGCAACCATGTGGATGCTAAGGCGCAGTACAATTTCATGCTTTACAGCAAAAATGGATAGTTAACAGACCTTTGTTATTCTTTCACGATCAGATACATTTTAGGAGGGCATATTTGCTTTATTATCTGGTTTATCTGAATATCTTTTCAGGACAGATAGCGGGTAGATAGATATAAGACGGTTTGACCGTGAGGGAAGAAACCAGACCTAACTCTGATATTCAATATTCACATACTTGGATCACTGATTACACTATCAAGAAATGTTCAATATTAGTTACCTGTAAATTGTAGAATATATAGCCATAACTCTGGTATATCTACAATTAAATCATTTGCATACTCGCTAAATTCGTTGTACGCCAGCGTAAAGTGTTCCAACGAAATATAATTCTGTTGAATTAATTGGGCAACAGTAATGGCTAGATATCGGCGATACTGCTTGCCCACATTCGCTAAATGCAAATAATCGGTTAATATATAATATAAGAAACTACAACGACGATCCTCTGGTATCCTCTTCATGCACGCAACAACCGCAGGAGTTACAGTCTTTGTTGCGTCCGCCAGTTCGATCATTTCAGAGACAACCGACTTGATTAGCTTTAGATCGGCATCACTGGCTTCTTGAAACACTGCAGGGGGAGCGACAGTAGGTCGATTACTTTGCTGGAGGATCGTCGTCGTTGTAGTCGCAACAGATCCTGATCCTTGTTCACTGCTCCCACCACGGTAAATTCCACGTTCTGCGTTGGAGCTGGAGCTTGTTTGTACCTAAAAATGGTTTACAATAAGGTTAAGCTCTCTTAATATGACAACTATCGGCGACTACTATATTTACATGACGATTTGAAATATCAGCTAAAAATTGCTCGATCTTAAAAATACATACCCTTGGAACTAAATTATTGTTCTCACCTTGTTGCTAGTATTATGACGAACCGAGGGCTGTTGTTGCGTATATTTTGAGTGACTAGCAGATTTTTGAACTGCAGAATTCATTAAACTCCGACTTCCTGCCTGCTGACGCGAGGAGGAATTCTCACGCGATCCTTGCGATGAGCCAGTTCGTGAGTTGAGACCTTAATTTATTATTTTTGTATTCCATTACATTTTAGTATTAACTAAACCAAAAAGAGAATAATACCTCGATCATAACGATCACGTTCCATTGATCCCTTGTTATATGAACCCTTATTCCTGGGTCCTCGATGATCATGATGATGATCCCGATCCCTGTTGTCCCTGTCGCTGCTGCTACTGTTCTTATCAATTAACGAGGACAGAACGGCGAAAGGATTGGATGGCGTTGATGATGGTGTCGCAGCAGCCGCAGATGATGAAGATTGCCTTGTATTATTATTCCAAATAAATTGCGTTAAACCGCCCATTTTTTTCGTTTCCAAATTTTGATCAGAAAGTTTCGACTGCAAAAATATAATTATATATAAGAACTGATTGATAAATTTTATTCACGGAAGAGCACGTAAATAACAGATTAAAACAAATAAATAAATAAAAACCCTCGCCGCTTGTTCCTATTCTCGCACATTGGGGAATAGTTAAAAATATGGTAATTGCTGTTATTTTGCGAGCTTTCTGCTTTAAAAATAAAATAATGGTATACATATAAAATAACTTACCAAACCCTCCAATTTATTACTGTCAACAGCTTGAGAACGACTACCTTTGCTCGTTTGTACATGCCAAGTGTTGTCATCATTATTTCCTCCATTTGATGCACTTCCTGAGCCACCTCCTCCTCCGCTCCCAACACCTCCTCCAGAATTATTTTGCTGCTGATGATGTCCTCGCTGACTGTGACTGCCGCCATAGTTGCTACCAGAACGTGTCTCGGTTCCATATCGCGAATTTATGTTACGATCATCTCGCTTATTAGATCCTCCGACGCTCTGCGATGAACCAATGGGCGTAGTATTCCCGGAAATATTACCAAAATACTGTGCTGTTAACTGTTCATTTTTGGCCTCTTTCTCAATTTGGCCCATCGTTTTCGGAGCTTCATTTCGCGATGTTTGCCATTTATTTTTGCGTAAATCAATGACATCTTGAAGCATGAACCGAACTCGAGAGCTTACTTTAGCACCATCCTTATCGGATTTGGAGGCAATGGCTTGCATTCTGGTTATGGATTTTTCTAACGAATAGCAACGTCCTGGATCCTTAGAATTAACAGGAGTTTGCTCAAATTTGGCGCCCACTGTGGTTAACAATTTACAAAGACATTCTAGCATATCCTCTGAATGAGGATTAAGTAACGTATCAATACAGGAATAAATAATTTTCCCAGTCAACATGGATATTTTAAAAAGTTCACCTATAAAACGAACAGTGCCACCAGATCTTCGACGAATTTTACGTTCTTCCTCCTCTAAGAATGCTTCAAGTTCAGCTTTCTCATTTTGATCGCTGCATTTTCTTATTTTATCCACAATTGGTTGTAGTTTTTTTTCCTTAGCCGTACTCTGTGAGACGTTTTGTGTAAATTCACGTTCCGTTTTATCCAATAATGCATTACGAAAGTGTGCCAAATTGGATTTTGTTCCACTTTCCATGCGTTCATCGCGGGCTTTGACTTCGGATATAAGTCGATGGCAGAGTCGAGCGTAGGAAACCGAAAAATTTGGTTCATCAATGGCTTTTTCAAAGACCAGCACTATAACTTCGTCCATTTTATCTGGAGTATCAATTTTTAATTTGATTATTTCCTCAACTAACGTATCAAATCTCTCGGGTGTTAATTTATTTAATATACCACGAACACGTCTTACTAATTCATCCTTTTCTTGAGTGGCCTTTAAGTTACTATCATTGTCTGTTGTTGATGATTTATTTAAAAGTCTCGGTCGCCAAGCATTTTCATTCTCATTTAATTTAACATCTTGATTTAATGAGAGATTAACATGAATCATCATGCCCTTCATGCTACTGTTACGGCCACCAGAAGCCTGACTTTGACCTTGAACGCCCGACATCGATAACTGTTTTCCCATATAGTTCCCTGCCGATGTTTCCCGATTTCCTATCATACCAACCATTGATTGTACTCGTTTATTATTATTATTATTTCGGATAAATGATGGCATTAGATTTGGTTGCGGAAGTATAGAGACATTTTTTACCTCGGGTTGTATGCGAGAGGCTTTGGCTTCGCGTAATTGCATTAATTGTTCACGATTGTATTGTTTTTTTCCATCCGGATTACTTGGTGACCATTGGCCTTCATTGTAGTTAATAAAGTATGATGGAATTTTTTCTTTTTCGAAAGAATCGGGCTTAGTATCGAGCTCTGAATCTTTCTCGAGGAAATCAATCTTTGTTGATAGAGTGCCTGCAGGCACTTTCTCATCTTCCTTTACTGAATCTTCTGATGAATCTACAGCTTGTGGTTTCTCCTCTAAGAAAGGAACAACTTCCTTCAATGCCATTGATGGCAACGGTGATTGATCAGTTTCATCTGATTGCTCTTCTTCACTTGGATTCTTACCTAAACTTTTGTTTTCTTCAGTTATATTCACGGAAATGGCTGGATCAGAGGGCTGAGTGTTATCTTTTAAAACTTCAGGTGTTACTTCTTCCTCAGTACTCCTTTTGATTTCAGACTCTTGACTATTCTTCGCTAACAATTCTTCTGTTGAAAAGTTGTTTTCTTCTGAAGAAATCTCACCAGTAGTTGTTTTAAGGGTTATTACAGCTTCCTCTAACGACGCAACAGCTGACCCAACATTCTCTGTTATTGTCTGAGTATGCAATACCGATGGTTTCTGTTCGAGTGCGATCAACTTGGGATTTATCTGATCTTCCTTTGTTGGTTGCTCCTTGGTCTTTGCTCCAGCAACATCTTCCGTTTCAGCTGAAATTATGAATTAATAAAATTTATAAAATCAAATTTATTCTTCAACTTATTGTTAAAAGATATAAGTTTCATATGTCGCACGTTACATTCGCACGATTTTGTAAATGAAAATGTAATAATTTTTTAGGTTTCTGAAATATATACAGTGCTGAACTTAAGTGTTGGCACAGTTGCAAATGTAAATTTTAAACGTTATTCCCAGGCGTATGCAACATTTAAATCAGGGGTGCTCAAAATTGCCTTACGGCAGTGCCCTTACCAACACAGGCAATAGAATACACACGCACACGTATCGACGCCGTTTTATTGCATCAAAATTAACACTGAGAGAAAAAAAAAAATTTAATTAAAGAAAATAATAATTTTGGTTTCTTTATTTGGCTATTTTTCACATTTAAAATTTAATGCGAAGTAATCACTTCGCAATGCATCACTCATTTTAACGATCCGCAAAAAAAAAATCCAATGAAATGCACGTGTCGCTGATCCACAATAAACTAAAATCAAACTTAAATCAAATTCTATCAAAAACGCAACAAAAAAAGTGTCAGTGCAGAGCCGAGAACAAGACAACAACACTTTGCATTGTGAGTTGAGGATAAAAAAAAATGCAATGGAATTGTTGTTGGCTTGACTCAATACGCTACACAAAGAGGAGAAAAAAAGTTCTATGGAATTGTTGTTGGCGAGCTCGGTCTTATCAGTGTAGGACGGCGACTCAAAGAGGAATTGGCGTGTGCCCTAGGGAAGTATGGCGTGTGCCGCTCCGTATGCTAAGTGCCAAAACAAAAACAAATGCGCTCGTGTGCCATAGCATTGAGAACCTCTGATTTAAATGATTTAATTTGTTTGTATATAATTAAATTAAACATTTGTGTATTCACGGCACTATTTTTTAATTCTTTTTTTAACGTCCTTAAAACTGTTTAACCTTAAACAAAAAATTAACGTATTTTGTGAAACAAAAGTCTTGTCACAGTTGTCTTACTTATTTGAATTTTTCTTAGAGGTATTTGAGGATACTTTCAAATGATATAATGCATAATTTCGTTGCAGTTACTATTTTCGAAATATTTTCATGAGTTGTGTCGCACGCTACCCAAAATGGAAGTTACTTTTAAATTTTCATATAATTTGTAACTTCTAGCAAATTATACATAATAAAGCATACAATATCCAATATATAAAAGAAAGCTCGCAATAAAAGAGTGCATTAATAACCTATTTGAAGTCAAAAAAGTTTTTAGCAAACGCCGTGAACCTATTGTGTCGCACGCTTCGTCTTTTCCTATGAATAACTTCATATTTTCTTTCAAAGACAATAGAAAAAGTGAAAACATTTTGTAAGTTTTGCATGCGAAAAATAAAATATAAAAGTACTCTTAAAAATACCGAAAAATACATTTTTTTTTATAGATATGCTATGTTTTCATTGCTTTATGAAAATTTTGATTTGAATTTGAAGTTTTTTATGTACATATGTATATACGAGTACACACAAATATACGATGATAATGAACATATTAGTTTTCGTGGCTAGTGGACTGATTCTGGGATTAGCCCATATGGATTTAGAGACAATAGAACTAGCGGAGAAAAAACAAGTTTTAATATGTTTTTTAAAACGTACAAATGCGTTTATTTTATGTTTAACTCATTTGTGTAAAAAAAAAAATTATGTTAACTAATTTTCGGAAGTCTTTTCTAAAATGTTTTATTTTTTAATTTTTTTCATAAAAGAAAAAAAATTACACCCAATTGATGGGCGTGGCGACCGAAAATTGTGCTTAAATACTTCTTAGAGCAATACAAAAAGAAAAAATTTAGTTTTACAAAAAAAAAAAATGGGGTCGAAAGGGTAAAGTTTAATTAATAATGAAATGTGTCATGATTTTGAAACACCTCTATAAAAGAAAAAGTTTTTATTTATCATCTCTAAACGAGGTGAGATAAAAGTGACGATCGCACATTAAACTCGAAAACTTTCTGATACCTAATTTTGTGTCGGGTAATAGTTATTTATAACAAGAAAGAAAGCTAACTTCGGTAAACCGAAGTTGGTATACCCTTGCAGTCTGCAATTGCCTAATTGCCTAATGAGGCGACCTATATTTGTTATTGAAGCTAACTCGAGGTCTAACCGGCTTAATTTCTCATACGGAAATCAAGACGCGATTATATGCCAAGATCACACACAGATCTTATTGCACAGCGTGGTTGTCCATACATGTTTCGACCGATACCAAATCGAGTCTCATCAGTGAACTTTATTGCCATATAATCGCGTCTTGATTTACGTATGAGAAATCAAGCCGGTTAGACCTAGAGTTATCTCCACCTTCAATATTTTTTTCTTAACATTTTTTAAATATTTTATTCCTAATGAAATTTCTAACAAAATGAGGTATTGACCATTAAAATTGGACAAAGGGAAGCAGCGGGGCAGACTGATTACTAAATAGAGTGGTTTACAATTTCTGTTTCTATGGAAATTTGTATGGACGCCTTGACTAGCACTAGAGCGGTAGCATAAATAGTCTGTCCCGTTGCTTCCCTTTGTCCAATTTTAATGGTCAATAGCTCATTTTGTTGGAAATTTCATTAATAAGATATCAAAAAAGGTTAAGGAAAAAAATATGCTTTGTATAAAAAATTTAAAAAACTGTACCTAACCACAAAATTGGATGAGGACTTCAGCTGTTTTTTCTCCTTTCTTTCTCCTCTCTTGATATTTTTTCTGTTTAATTTTATAAAAAACGATTAGATCGAATTAGGCGAAAGCCTTTTTGTTAGTTTTAAAGCCAAAAATTACACAAATTGAAAATTTAAAGTTTTAGCACGATTTTCATCAGAAGGATACCAAAGACAATGAGTAAAAGGATTTTTCGAAGTCGGAAGGGCTAAGGGTGGAACTATTTAGAATAAATTAAGTTTAAGAAATATTCCTTATTACATTTTTCCTTATAAAACTTAACTATCGTATAGTTTTGATACGGGCGCAACTAAGCGAGTATATTTGCAACAAGAAAGAAAGCTAACTTCCGTAAACCGAAGTTTGTATACCCTTGCAGTCTGCAATTGGATCATTGAAAAACGATCCATTTAAGTAATTTTGAAAATATATCGAATTTGGTAAATTTTGTAAATTTTACATTTTACATTTAGAATTTTACATTTTCATATAAATCGACCGATCGCATCTATGGCAGCTATATGATATAGTTGGCCGATCTTAATAAAATTAAAACCGTAATTCTAAAACCGTAAAAAACAGCTATATCTCAAAATTTTAAGAAATACGTTTAAAGTTAAAATTTTTTTACATTAATTTCGCCATCAGTCCTATGTCAGCAATAGTCCGATTTCGGGCGTTCCAGATATATACTGCGTGCTAAAGAAATAACAGACAGACGGGCAGACAGACGGACATGGCTAGAGCGACTCGGCTGGTGATGCTGACCAAGAATATATATACTTTATATATATACCTTCACTGCGTTGCAAATATCATGGCAAAATTATAATACCTTCTGCAAGGGTATAAAAAATAACGTTAAATCTTCCAGAAGAAGATCTGTGCCGATAAGGTGACTTATTTTTACACGTTATGCTTTGTTCTTTCCAATAGCATTTATAATTTTTGCTCTCCATACATTGCAGGAATTTGGCGAGGGTTGAAAGAAAAGTTTTCTTGGTGGCGTATAGTTTTGATACGCACCTTAAATGTAATAACTACAAGTAAACCAAATCAACCCGATAACTCAAAAACTGAGAAACTAGTTTGTATAGCAACATACAGACGGTGATGCTGATCAAGAATATATACGATTTATGGGGTCGGAGATGCTTCCTTCATTGAGTTGCAAACTTCTGTTCAAAATTAGAATACCCTTCAAGGCACAAAAATATGCACCGCTATAAAAACGTTTACAATATTATAGTATCTTATAATAAACAATAAAAGAAAAAGGAACTAACTTTCAAAAAATATTTTTATTTACTAAATTTTTTAATAATAACGTGGTACTTACTTGTAGATGATGATGCAGAAGAAGTAGAATCAGAGACATTTTTAGGAGGCACTATGGGTATTCTAAAAAAAAAACAGTAGGTTATAATCAAAATGCTCGGTATAAAAAGTTTATCTGTGCTGTTACAGAAATCGTTTTCGGGCCAATTCCCTTAAGTCCTCCGTGCCACAGAATTGTTTTCCTAATTTGACTAAAGGCACCCACACAACATACTTAAAATATTAAGTATGGATTAATTTATAATAATATTAACCTACATAAAAATAAGTTAGAAAGCTACTGTCGAGTACGTTAGTCTGTGAAATACTCGGTACCAAATGCTGTGTGAGTTAAATAAGATAAAGAAGAATTCAATGTCATCCCATGTCACAATCTTTTCTCTGAGTTTCCTATTCTGATTGAGTTGTAATTTTTGCTTAATGAATAATCCCAGCAAGAAATATATGGACGTTGATGCACTACGGTCAGTACACTCAAGTGGCCCTTCGAAACCAAGCACGTGCTTGTTAGGGTTAGGTGTTAATAGGCGCGAAAGAAAAGTATAGGAAAAAGAATGCGAGGAAACTACCCTCCACCATATTGACTAGTGGCGTGCAGCTTGATTGCTATATTGCATGTATACTAAGTGGGTTAAAATTAATGTTTTTAGTTTAGGAAGGCTATCTACAGATGAGGTTATTTTGTACAAATCATTATAATTTGCACATAGTACTCTAAAGGGTTCATGCATTTCATACGAGGATCTACAATGGTGCAAAACTAAAGGCAAGTAGGATCTGGTGGTTCTACATGGTGCTTTCCACGTCACCACGGATCAGGTTATACATAAAGACAAATAAGGAGGGTAAGTTAATTAGCAGAAGTCTATTAGAATAAGAGGGCAACCTAAGGTTTGCATCCCAGTTTAAGCCACAAAGAGCGAAAAGTAAAAAGTTCTTTTGAATTGACTCAATGCGTTTGCTGGGGACGTCCCACTGGGGACTCCAAACGCAAGATCCATATTCTAAAATAGGACGAACTAATGAAATGTATAAATTCTTCGTTCCGAATTCTTTCGACCACCGTTTAATAAATCCAAGCACACCCCTGGCTTTATTCACAATGCTCGAGATATGATCAATAATCTCCAGTTTAGGATCCAAGCGGATACCCAAATCGTCAACTAGAGTGATCCTTTCCAGAGAGCAGCAGTTCAGCGTATAAGTTGCAAGCTTGGGAGAGGCGCGTGAGAATGACATGAGCTTGCATTTGGAGCCATTTAGATTTAATAAGTTAGCAGTGCACCATTTTTGACAACTATTAAGATCTGTTTGTAAATCAGACTGGCTAGCGCCCTCCTTATATTGCACGCAAAGTACTCTTGAGTTAGTCAAAACTTTGGGCAAGTCGTTAATAAATAATGTAAAAAGTAAGGGACCCAGGTGGCTCCCTTGCGGGACACCAGAGGTCACCCGGAGAACATTCGACAAGTTGTTTTTAAAGAGGACCTTTTGCATCCTGCCATTCAGATAACTTGAGATCCACCTAAGAAGATCGACAGGAAAACCCATTAAGTCGAGTTTCCTAACAAGAAGGGAATGATTAACTGAGTCAAATGCCTTACTGAAATCAGTATAGATGACATCTG
>VNJO01009684.1:0-12991 GCA_008042535.1 Drosophila tani | reverse complement strand
GTTTAGAAGTTATGGGCAGAATAACACAAAAAAAAACAACGGTAAAATCATATTTTTTGACTATCTATATCTATTCTTTATTGAATATCTTTTCAACGGAGCATCAGATCGGGATGAATGTGGTGTCGTTGGCTGCGTATTTAACGGCAGAAGACAACAGTTCTTACATCATTTCTGTAGCTTAAGCCGTTTAGAAGTTATGGGCAGAATAACATAAAAAAACAACGGTAAAATCATCTTTTTTGACTATCTATATCTATTCTTTATTGAATATCTTTTCAACGGAGCATCAGATCGGGATGAATGTGGTGTCGTTGGCTGCGTATTTAACGGCAGAAGACAACAGTACTTACATTATTTCTGTAGCTTAAGCCGTTTAGAAGTTATGGGCAGAATAACACAAAAAATCATATTTTTTGACTATCTATATCTATTCTTTATTGAATATCTTTTCAACGGAGCATCAGATCAGGATGAATGTGGTGTCGTTGGCTGCGTATTTAACGGCAGAAGACAACAGTACTTACATTATTTCTGTAGCTTAAGCCGTTTAGAAGTTATGGGCAGAATAACACAAAAACGAGAAAGAAAGCTAACTTCGGTAAACCGAAGTTGGTATACCCTTGCAGTCTGCAATTGGATCATTGAAAATCGAACCATTTTAGTAATGTTGAAAAAACATCGAATTTTGTAAATTTTACATTTTACATGTAGAATTTTACATTTTCATATAAATCGACCGATCGCTTCTATGGCAGCTATATGATATAGTGGTCCGATCTTAATGAAATTAAAACCGTAATTCTAGAACCATAAAAAACTGCTATATCTCAAAATTTATAGAAATACGTTGAAAAACAGAGAAGTTAAATTTTTTTTACATTAATTTCGCCATCATTCCTATGGCAGCTATAGGATATAGTAGTCCGATTTCGGTCGTTCCGACATATATACTGCGTGCTAAAGAAATAAGACTATGCTGAAAATTTCAGCTCGATAGCTCAAAAACTGAGAGACTAGTTCGCGTAGAAACCGACAGACGGACAGACAGACAGACAGACAGACAGACAGACGGACATGGCTAGATCGACTCGGCTGGTGATGCTGATCAAGAATATATATACTTTATGGGGTCGGAGATGCCTCCTTCACTGCGTTGCAAACATCTGGTCAAAATTATAATACCCTCTGCAAGGGTATAAAAACGATAAAAAACGAGAAAGAAAGCTAACTTCGGTAAACCGAAGTTGGTATACCCTTGCAGTGTGCAATTGGATCATTGAAAATCGAACCATTTTAGTAATGTTGAACAAATATCGAATTTTGTAAGTTTTACATTTTACATGTAGAATTTTACAATTTCATATAAATCGACCGATCGCTTCTATGGCAGCTATATGATATAGTTGTCCGATCTTAAAAAAATTAAAACCGTAATTCTAGAACCATAAAAAACAGCTTTTTCTCAAAATTTATAGAAATACGTTTAAAAACAGAGAAGTTAAAATTTTTTTACAATAATTTTGCCATCTTTCCTATGGCAGCTATAGGATATAGTATATATATGTATATAGAAACCGGTCGGACGGACAGACACACGGACATGGCTAGATCGACTCGGCTGGTGATGCTGATCAAGAATATATATACTTTATGGGGTCGGAGATGCCTCCGTTACTGCGTTGCAAATATCATGGCAAAATTATAATACCCTCTGCAAGGGTATAAAAAGAATTATTTGGATTTTGCGGAATTTTATCGCATTACATTAATCTAGCTGGGGCCAAAACTTCTCATTCGTTAAATTTTAAATTGTCTTTGAATCTAAAACAGATGCCTGGGTACCGAGTATCTCACAGTAGAGTACACTCGACAGTAGTTTTCTAACTTCATTTTTAACAGATTTGGTACTCTATTCCGGGATTTGGTGTTTCTGATAACTTTACAATTACGCGTTCAATTTAAAACTTTATTATCAGAACAGTCGGAAAATTAAAAGAAAAAGTATAGAAAAATCTGCATAGGTTCATTGGTTTTATAAGTGCATAACTCAAGATATAGTAATTTTTATTCTATTGGCTTTTGTTAGCTTCCTATTTTGTTTAAATTTAGTTTTATAAACATAGTAAATATATTACAAATTTATTGTACAATATAAATTTTTTTTTAATTTAAAATGCCAGGGGGAAATATTATTTGTTATAAAGGTCCCACTAGTTTTCCTGACGTTGCTTTCGTTGCAGTCTGGTTCAGCCCACATTTTTTGTTACTTTATTTGTTAAAGCTTTTAGTTTTGTGAAGCTTGAATTGTGCAGAGCTCAAAAAAGTTATACAAGCTTGTCTGCGCACAAACTACGCGCACCAGATTTGAAGCTTTGTTGTCCTTCAAAAGCTTTTATAATGGCAGTCACCGGTGTTTTCTCCATTTATTTGGTTCATAGTCAACTACTAAGCTGGCCAATTTTTAAAAGAATATTGTTTTTTATACAGTGGCGAATTATCTTTAAGTAATAATTCCAATATACCAATACCAATATTCTGTAAACACTGAATTAAAAATTTTAATGTCACATTTCAGCAAGTCATTTGATATATAAATACGTATATTGATACGACGCACTTAATTTGCGACACCGCATACCGGTAAATCCTGTCATTTTATAACTTTATCATTAAAGTCTAACATTTATAAAATACAAGTACGACTTTGACTTAAAAATATCTGTACAATAAAAATAGTGGTACGGACTAACTCGGCAACCCAGGCACCAAATTGTATGCGATTGTTTTTTTTTTTTTTTTTTTATAATGAGTAATGGCTAGAGCATGTGGCTAAGTTTTTATAAAATTTTATTTTTATATTTTTATGAGGTTCTACGAACATTTTTTAAATCGAATATCTGGGCAAAAATTACACCCAAAAATCCTAAAGTACGCATTTGGTCGTATAATGATCTTAACGAAGTTCTTGTGCATGAATCAAACAAGGTTCTGACTAAATAAATTTAATATAAATAAAATTTATTAAAAATTTAAAGGTTTGTTTATCATCTGAATAATGTAATATCGGTTGACTAAAGTGGGTGGACTTTTATTTATTTTTGATTTTTATATAACAAAAATCAAAGAATAACTCTTATTGTTTGATTTTTATAATAAAAATCAAAAAAATAAAAAATAAAAAAAAAATAATATAATATATTTTTAAAATCACATTTAAGAGTTAAAACTAACATTTATTTAAAAAATCGCGAAAAGAAGTTTATTCTATTTTAATTTCGCCGTAAAAAAATACCTTATGTCTTTTTCTCCGCACTTCCCATACGATTTTGATACCTTTTATTTTTATTAAATCATTACACTTATTTACGGTCCCTGTTATAAATACAATGTGACTAGTGCTAATAAAAATTTTATATTGTAGCGCTAGGATGTTAGTAAATAAAGTTAATAAACGATACAAATTTTAAGCAACACCCAAAACCACAAATGTTGCTTGGGGCATGTTAAACAGAAGAAGAAAAATCATACACAACAACTATATATTTTGATAACTTCCATGTTTATCATTCGATTTTACTGAAATTTTTAGAAAACGTCCGAAAATGGGCGCCCGTTATGAAAACTACTGTGTAGCTCATAGGTCTGAGTGCCGGGTTTATGTTGTTTTTGCCATATCAGTGTGAGTTAAAATCGCGCAAGATCCAAATAACTTTTATGACGGTACCCATAATGTACAAGGATATTATAAGCTAGTGCAAGCCGGCACAAGCTTGTTACATACACGTACCAGCATCACCAACCGAGTCGATTTAGGTATGTCCGTCTATCTATCTGACCATCTGTCAGTATGAGACAACATATCTCAAAAACTATAAGAGCTAAAGCTAACAAATTTGGTGACCACATTCCTATTTATTGCACTCAAGTTTGTTTAAGAATTTCACCACGTCCACTTCCGACCTCGCAAATTCTACAAAAACGTTAAGTAAGCAATAATCTCTTGATTTTCAGTTAAGAAAAAAATTATATAAAATAAGGAGTTCTATGCGGACGATTACTGAAAACTTAAGTATAAGCCAGGGATCGTATTTATTATAAGTTGTATTATTATTGTTAATCAAAAAATTAGAGTTGTCTTATAGATGATTTAAAAAATTTTAATCAATAATAATATTTATACTATTATTTTAAAAATCAAAAGTAAAAGAAACTTAATTTTTAAGCTATCATGCATTAAGTAACAAGTAAAAAAAATAAATAGACTAATAAAAATGTATAGAAAATAAAATTACAAAATGAAAAAGAAAAATTGGTATTTTACAAGAATTTAACCCCTTTCGATGATGCCGTAGATCTTGCCATGCCATAAATAACACTGCTTCATTTTGACAAACAAAATTGAAATTTTTTTCAGAACATGGAAAAACAGATATAAACAAAGTGAACTTTGTTTTTATTCATTTTTGGCTTTCTTGCTCACGCATTTTATGGTCAATAGGTCAAAGCATAAACATTTTAAGAGTTTAAACCACATCTGATTTCATTTAAACTAGCCATTTAAAATTAAATCATTTGATTCAAAAGGAGTCTTAGTGACAAATTTTTGTACTTTGTTGTTCAATTTGTGAAAACATTTGTTGGCAGTTGCATTTCTGCCATATGGCAGCACTGTTACATTTCATGAGCTGAGAGCAGCGAGGAATAATAACAAACCGATGAAATGTTGCTTGCATTTTTTAGGCTTTGCTCCGATCTATTCAACTGGATCGTAGGGTTTTTTTTGCAGCAAAGGAAGAATTTTTCAACGGATTTTTCCAACAGATCAAATGAATGATTCTTTGGAAGGTCCTCTTTTTTAAAACGATAATTATATGTCGACGATTCACTAGAATCGTCCTCTGCTTCAGGCTGCTCTTCGTGCTGGTCCGAACGCAAACGTTTTCTGGCGCGTGGCATCTTTTCAGTTTGGCTCTTCAAATACGAATGATCTCTCTTACTGCTTGCGTCCCTTTTGGAAGCGTCGCTCTCTACTTTATTCTACTCTCGCTCTCGCACTCCAATACAAACACTTCTGAGAACTTTCCGTTATTCCTTTTTGATACGGACACCTGCATCCTTCTATCTCGCTCACACCAGTGCACAGACTAACGTTGACAGAAACTGTTGCCTCCATTTGAACAGCCAAAGGAACAGCACAGAAGCACATGAAAACGAATGGGAAGCGAAAGACAAACCAAAGCTAACAGTTGTTATAATTTGAATTGGCCAACTAATCTCCGACACGGCCATCCTGACTTTCACACGTCCTCGTGTGTTTCCAACTTTAAAACCTTTCAAACTATTATCTCTCAATAATAAATAGAACTAGACATGTACCTTGAAATTAAAGCATTTCAACCAACCGGCCAACACATAGCACACAGTTGTCATTTACATTTTCTTATTTCATAAATCATCGCAGCCATCACCGGCTCGATCAACATCATCTTTATCCATGACCGCCTCGTCATGATCTGTGGTAATCCCCTTCTTAGGCATTCTCCGTAAAAATTCATGGGAATATTTGTAAGTTCGATTGCCCTTTAACGCTTTTAATTTATATCGATCACCTGGTAATAGCTCAACAACTTAAAATGGGCGAACTTAGAAAATGCATCTATTTGAACGATTATATATTCCTTTTGGTCATTTTTAAAACTAAGCTTCACTGTGATATCGATATGAACTGTATGAAACGGGACGCTCACTTTCGGAATGGGATGCAATTCAGATTGTACCTTGCCAGTCGGAGGTTTAGATAACCTACAGGTAATGCAATTGTCAACGAATTTATGGACATACTTTGACATTTTGTCAAACCAATAGTACTCGTACATTTTTGCAAGGGTCTTTTCACAACCGAGATGCATAATTGCCTCGTGAACGTTGTTAACAGCAGACCACCTGAAGGGCTTTGGAATAATAGGAAGACAGTGAGTTTTCCCATGCCTTTGAATTTTCCTACATAGAGTACCACCACGTAACTCAAAGGTATTTTCTATATCCTCAGGAAGTTCTCCATTGCGCAATTTGGACACGATAGATGATGTTTCTTCATCTCTTTGCTGCTCTGCCAGCAACCAGTTGTCGGTAATCTCTGTCAAGTTTATACGCTTTTCGGTTATACCTTTTGAATCTACGATTTTCCAACACTGGGTTTCGAGAGAGAAAGTCTACATGAGCCATTCGATCACCTGGTCTATACTCAATATCGAACTTAAAAACTTGTATATACGACCACCACCTTTGCACTCTAGGAGTTAACTCTGCTTGGGTTTTGGAAGCTTTGAGCGAATTACAATCCGTATACACCGTAAATTGACGACCATGCAAGTAATAACGGAAATACTTCATGGAGACATATACTGCGAGCGTTTCCAACTCGTATGAGTGGTAGCGTGATTCAGCGGGGGAAGTCCTTTTGCTGAAATACTCGATCACTCGAGGCTTGTTCTCGATCCTATGCAATAAAATGGCCCCGTAACCATCAGCACTTGCGTCGGTGTGAAGCTCAATCGGAAAAAGTGGGTCGAATATAGTGAGCACGGGTTCATTGGTCAAGATAGAAATTACTCTTTGCCGTACTTGCTCGTGCTCCGGGTTCCACTCAAACGATATGCTTTTGGAAGTTAAAACATGCAGAGGTTTCAACAATTGTGAGAACTGAGGGACAAATTGCCTAAAATAAGAAACGAGACCAATAAACTGTCTCAGCTGGGTCACAGACTGTGGGGGTGGCAGATCAGTCAATGTTTTTATTTTTCTTGGATTGGGTCTTATTTCACCTGCCTTAACTTCAAACCCCAAATATTCAACACAGGATTTCAGAAATGAGCATTTGGTGATATTAAAGGAAAATCCGGCTTTAGTTAGGGTTTGCAAAACTACCTCAAGTCTTTCTAAAGCTTCGTCTTTGGTACCTGCTACTACCATAACGTCGTCCATGTAAACGACTACATACGAATGAACAAGATCGCCTAAAGCACAATTAATAGCTCGTTGAAATACGGAAGGGGCATTCTTTAACCCAAATGGCATGGTAACAAACTCATACTGTCCGTCCGGAGTAAAGAACGCTGTTCGTTCGATCGAATTCGGATGAATTGGGATTTGGTGAAATCAGCTTGCCATATCTATGCAGGTGAAAAACTTAGTCTACCTATCTGGTCCGAAATAAGTGGCAACGGGTACTTGTCAGAAATAGTGTTCAAATTTAGTTCCCTATAATCAACACAGAGACGGTCGGTTCCATTCTTCTTCTTAACAAGAAGCATCGGGCTCGCAAAGGGGGAAGAACTTGGTCTTATAATGTTAACATCCAACAGCTGTTTAATAGACATTCGCACTTGTTCTTTTTCTTCCACGCTCAATGTGTAAGGTCGTCTCTGAACTGTCTTGTTTGGATCAATCAGTCGAATCTCTAGCTGCCCCGTAGTTACACGACTTTGTGGAATACCGTTTATAAACGAACTAGAATACTTTTGAAGCATGGATATTAGCCTATCCTTATCTAAACCACTTAGATCGGTATCAACATTGGCCAAATCGGGAACACATTCTGAAGTCAAGACAGGCAATACAGTTTTTTCATTAAACATTGGAAGTGAATTAGATGTAATTGTTACACCGATTCCCTGGCTCAAAATTTCTCGCCCAATCAAAGCATCGTATTTGATATAACTATCTTAAACTGCATGGAAAAGAACATCGAAGGAAGTTCCTCTTAAAATTACTACGCTATTTCTTCTAGATCCAGACAGCTTTAGCGAGACGGCTTCCTTGATGAGCGAGCACTCGGCTCCTGAGTCAAAACAAAATTGGAACGGCTCACCAAATTGTTGAAAAGTTCCAAGGGGCTCAAGTACGGTACACAGGATGACATCTTTAACGTGTTACCTCTTGACCAGCATTGAGCGCTCGTGACGATCCGGGCACACAGTAGACACATGCCCTTCCTTTCCACACTTGAAGCAGATTAGAGTCAAGCGATCTCTTCCTCCGTTATGTCCAGAACGTTGATTAGCTAGTTGACTATGTCGCGGGGGCACACCAGACGAGCGACACTCCGCCTTCTTGTGACCCTCTTTTCCGCATTTGTGACTTTTGATATTGAAGAATGGTCTTGTTTTCTTATTAGTCGGGGCCGACAAGACGTCGCCAGTACCGCGGCTCGGTCCAGCATGAAACGAAAAGGCTTTCAACTCCTGTTGCAACTCGTTCCGAGAATTGACTTCTGTAGTAAAAGCCAAGCGTCGCAATCGCTTGTCCAATCCAGCCACGTGTGCCAAAGCAACAGAAACGGCAATTTGCTCTACCGTCAGGGACTTCCATCTGGACATCAGGGATGTTACAACTCTGCTTCCATACAGCGACATAGATTCTCCCTCTGTTGGGCGACCATTCAGCAGATTCAAAACAGTTGCCGCCAAGGTCTCCGTTCCGGCGAAATACTGCAAAAACAGTTCTCTGAACTGCGTCCATGTGATCCCAGGGTAGACCGTTTGGGCAAGCCAATGAGACGCGCTTCCTTGCAAGGACCGACTGAGAGCCATCACGAGAGCGCTGCCTTCCAGACTGTTTTCGGAAAGAATGTAGTCCACCGTTGCACTCCATGATACTGGCAATACAACTGTAACTGCGTCTTTCGGGGCTCGCTGTACTGCTTTTATAAGTTCCGAGAAAGTACGATTTTGTGATTCCAAAAGCAGCTTCAGATTACTTTCGCTTTCGGTTTGAGGCCTGGGCAATCCCACTTCTGATGTCGACGATTCACTAGAATCGTCCTCTGCTTCAGGCTGATCTTGTGCTGGTCCGAACGGAAACGTTTTCTGGCGCGTGGCATCTTTTCAGTTTGGCTCTTCAAATACGAATGATCTCTCTTACTGCTTGCGTCCCTTTTGCCAGCGTCGCTCTCTACTTTATTCTACTCTCGCTCTCGCACACCAATACACACACTTCTGAGAACTTTCCGTTATTTATTTTTGATGTGGACACCTGCATCCTTCTATCTCGCTCACACCAGTGCACAGACTAACGTTGACGACAGAAACTGTTGCCTCCATTTGAACAGCCGAAGGAACAGCACAGAAGCACATGAAAACGAAAGGGAAGCGAAAGATAAACCAAAGCTAACGGTTGTTATAATTTGAATTGGCCAACTAATCTACGACATATACATATGCGATAACAAAAAGGTAGCAATTATCAGGTCAAGCGCGAATGCATATTATGCTGACATGAAGAAGTCGAGATGGGCAACGTTCCCATTTCTGCATAGATCATAATACACAGTAACCCAAATTTTTCTTTACACACAATTTCGTTGACATAAGCATATTCTTTATATTATACTTTGTTTAGCTATAAATAAAAAAAAAAACTCTTAACGAGGTGAGATTAAAATGACGATGGCGCCTTCAGATTTTTTCAAATTCAAAAATTCAAAATTCAAATTTTGTGACGATTAATAGTAACGTTACCAAAAAAAGTTTCTAATTTGACACGCTGCTCTTTAGTCAAGGCTAAGTATTTTTCAGCTTAGTGCCGAAAACAAAACTAGTTAAATTACACCAGTATACAAAAAAAAAAAAAAAAAAAAAATGCTCCAAGCCTGTTAATACGAAATACAGAGTTGAATCCCCAGATCACGAAAATCATTTTCGGAAAATGGCATTACATTTTTTTTCTATGGAAACGTTTTTTTTAAACATTTTTAAAAGTTTTACACAAAAAAAAAATGCTCATTTTGCGTTTATCATTTCATAGCTCGAGTTGTAGCCAACCAATTTAGCCGTCGAATGTTTTATTTTACGGGTCATTACCTAATCTTTCGATTTTAAAGCACTTTATGTATATTGGATAAGTACTTTGTGTGCTATAGCTCGATAAACTTGAAAAAAGTGGAAATTTCAATCCGTTAACTCAAATGTTAACATGCTGCTAGCATCCTAAAAGCTCGAAAAAAATTTGATAATCAAAACGTGTTTTTTTATAAAGTTGATCGCCCAAAGTATCAAACAGGCCCACAACTCTAGAAATCCGTTGAAAAATAGATTTATCGTGGATTTTCAAAGTTAAGTAAAATTAGAAAATTTAAAAAACTTTTGGCCGGATGTCTACCATCGAATGTGCCATCGTCACTTTAATCTCACCTTGTTAGGAAGTCTTTTAAGTTTTTTCTTGTATCCTTACTTAAACTATTCAACCTTAAGATCTCTGTTTTTTAATGGAAGGAGCTAAAAAAATGTTACTAATATATGAAATTTTTCGAGAAAATGTAACGTTTTCATTGTTTAAAAAATGAATTGAAGTGTTTTAAGTTTTTCTTTGTATCCTTACTTAAACTATTCAACCTTAAGATCTCTGTTCTTTAATGGGAAAAAGTTTATTGTTTTATTTTTAATTAATAACGAGAAAGAAAGCTTACTTCGGTAAATCGAAGGTGGTATACAGGTTGCAGTCTGCAATTGGATCATTGAAAATCGAACCATTTTAGTAAGGTTGAAAAAATATCGAATTTTGTAAATTTTACATTTTACATGTAGAATTTTACATTTTCATATAAATCGACCGATCGCTTCTATGGCAGCTATATGATATAGTTGTCCGATCTTAAAAAAATGAAAACCGTAATTCTAGAACCATAAAAAACTGCTATATCTTAAAATTTATAGAAACACGTTTAAAAATGGAGAAATTTAAATTGTTTATACCCTTGCAGAGGGTATTATAATTTTGACCAGATGTTTGCAACGCAGTGAAGGAGGCATCTCCGACCCCATAAAGGGTATATATTCTTGATCATCACCAGCATCACCAGCCGAGTTGATCTAGCCATGTCCGTCTGTCTGTCCATCTGTCTGTCCATCTGTCTGTCCGTCTGTCTGTCTGTCTGTCGGTTTCTACGCGAACTAGTTTCTAAGTTTTTGAGCTATCCGGCGGAAATTTTCAGCATAATCTTATTTCTTTAACACGAAGTATATATGTCGGAACGGACGAAATCGGACTAATATATCCTTTAAATGTTGCTGACGTTCTTTGCAGGAAAACCCTTTCTTTAAGGGCATCTAGAATTTCGTTAGGGGTTACGACGGGCTCTATGGCTTTAAGTAATACTTGCAAGTCCTTGCTGCTTTTTAGTTGGTACGTGTAATAATAATCTTAGCTTCATCCAGGTATTTGGACACAGCTCGGAAATGTTCTTCAGATTTGGTTTGAACTTTGGTTTCGTGTATTTTCCCTTTAGTAAGCGGAACAACATGAAAATTGCCATCCCCGACCAGCGCAACAATTTTGTTGCCCAGGGCGTTGAGCTTTTCTCCCTAATATAAATTGGTGGGGACTTTGGCTTCTTTTGTTCCAGTTCCGGTTGATCATCCGCTAATAGGGAAAAACTGTTGCTGTTAGATATCCCGGATTTATAGTTGTCTTTTGGACACGGTTTATCTTTAGCTTGTTACCGACCTCGTTGTTCTGCGGGCTAAACTTATGCTTAATTTGGTTGTAGCGATCCATGCCGGTCTGTATGGCCGGGGCCGCTTGTTGAATATTGCCGATATTGGCTTTGGAGCTTGCAGTTTCTGGTGCCATTGCATTTGGTACTGCAGTCAATGACATCGCAGTCGTTTCCACTGTATTGGCCGTTGCTCAAGTTGTTCTTAATGCTTTTGCAGCCGTTACTGTAGTTGTTGCCGAAATTTAACCACTGCTTGTTGTTGGTGCGCCATGCGTGGAATTCAATGGTGATGGGGTTTTACACTGAGAACTCCATGATTTGCGCGTTGAGAAATACAAGAAATAACAGTTACTTGGGCCCATGGAGCTTCTGCGCTCTTTGTTTTGATCGTCGCTTATAGAGCTATTTCGTGTGGCATTTATTTTTTATAAAATAATTATGCACTTGTTTTAGTCATATCAATAAGGTTGTGAGTCGAAAACTATTTATTTTTCTGTATTAGAGTCTTTTCGCTTGTCTTGGAATACTCCAGTATTTTTTAAATTTATCTATTTCTTTTACTTTAAATCATCCACTTTGTAATAAATGCCGCTTGTCGCTAGTGACTTTGTTACTGCAGCAGCCTAAAAGCTTGCATAGAAGATATAATACTCCCCAAAGGTAACTGCCCACTTATCTTGGCGAAAGCTTTAAGTCGCGATTAATATTGCACAGTTGACAAGATAGCTAAAAATAGCTGATTGCTGTCAAAATAGGGCATCACAGGTCAAAAGAGACCGGAAGATAAGAAAATTTTCTTGGAGGGTATAAAAGGCAGATGCAACGTGCAAACAGATCTTTTTCTGCATTGGTTTCACAAATTGGCCAAAGCAACGACTTCTCTGTTCGAGCTTATAAGGTGTGCAAATTTTAGTTGGTGCCAATCACAGATAACTATAAGCGGCCATCGCCCAACCCGGTTAATGTGAGTTAATCAGTTAAAATATTCTAATCAGAATTGGCACCTAGTTTGTCTTCGGTTTTTACCTACATATTCGGGAGAATACTCAGAGATGGCGAAACCACCTTTTCACCCCGACGTGGATTTCCTCGCCGCCCCCGAAAATCGGAATCATCGCCAGTTCTAAGCAGCAGCAGCCGATGTTATAATAAACAGCAGAAGTGCAAGAAAATCGCGGGTGTACACTGTGGAAAAAACTTTGGCCGAAAATAAATCAGGCAACCGCACAAAAACTATAACCATGTCCTGTGTGATCGGTCATAACCTACGGGAAAATAAAAGAAAATAGTTAACTAAAGTATCTTTAATTTGTAAAACTCTTTATTTCTTTAGTTTCTTAATTTCACGTTCTTCTCTGACTCGCGCTCGTTATATTAGTGATGTACTCCTCTTGATCGTACATGGTCGATAACCATATCGAGTACTCATGTTCTTATCGATAGTTACATATAATAGTTCTTAGTGTTACCTTATCTACTTTATATCATATTTAA
>VNJO01009682.1:2212-30332 GCA_008042535.1 Drosophila tani | reverse complement strand
ACCTTAAAAATTTGGGGGTTTTTGCTCAACCGGCCCCAATTGCTCCAATTTTCAAAATTGTCAATTTCGCACTTTCACTCTCATTTCTCCTAAAGTTATCAGTTTTTGAAAAATCTTAGTATGCAGTTTCAAAGAGGTTTACAATACCTTTCGATCAAGATATAAATGGTTCTGATCGGACTATCGTAGCAGATTTTCAATTCTACGGCTGTATATAGTAGTCTCCTTGCGCACCACAGTCTCGGTGCTCATCGTCATTATAGATATTAAATGTTCGCAAAATAAATAGCTAAGACATAAGGAATCCCGCCGACCTTGAAATGAAAAGAAAAACCGATTTCCCAATTTAATAACTAGATTATGATCTTGACCACATCTCAACTAAAATTCAGGAGTAATATCGATTTGAAGGGGGCGGTCTTGTACAAAATACTCCTGCTATATTTTTTCTATGTTTTTATACCACGTTCTATGGCCAAATTAATACATTGTCTGTATGTATATAAAGGTGATTATTTAATTTTTATCTTACTTCAACTTAATTTTTTAAATTTTTGTTTATTTAACAAAACTTAGCTTTTTTCATAGCTAAATCCGACTGTTCATCACATCTAGCAAAGTTAACAGACCATCTAAAGGCGCTGTTCAACACTGTACCTTTAATCTAATAGGCATCCGACCTAAAATTTGAAAAAAATTCTCATTTTACTTAACTTTGAAAATCCACGATAAATCAATTTTTTCAACGGATTTCTGGAGGCCTGTTTGATACTTTGGGCACTCAACTTTATAAAAAAACACTTTTTGATTTTCCAACGTATTTTATTCGAGATTTTAGGATGCTAGCAGCACGTTAACATTTGAGTTAACAGATTGAAATTTCTACTTTTTTCAAGTTTATTGAGCTATAGCACACAAAGTACTTATCCAATTTACATAAAGTGTTTTAAAATCGAAAGGTTAGTTAATTACCGAGCTATGAAATTATAAACGTAAAATGAGCCAATTTTTGTTGTGCAAAACTTTATAAAGTCTTAAAAAAACGTATCCAAAGAACAAAAAATTAAAGCAACGTTGGAATCTGTTGCACGTAGGAAACCATTAAAATCGTAATATGAGCTAAAGTCGTAATGTTCGGCTTAAAGTAAATAAATAAAATAAATAAGTATTCATTCGCGGACGTGTTCTGAAAACTTGAGAAAAATCAGATGATAAACATGAAAGGTATTAAATATTACCAATTCTGTGTATGCTTCTTTATCTGCTTGAGAGAGATGTTGAGAGTTTCTGTGCGTGTTGCTCAACATGTTCCTAGCAACATTTGTTGGGTGTTGCTCAACAGGTTCCTAGCAACAATTGTCTCTTTTAAATATTGCTCAACATGTTTCTAGCAACATCTTTCTTCATTTGTCTGCATTTTCTTTTTTCCATGTTCATGTGCTATTTAATTTCACCCACAATGCCTAGGGTACCGGGTATCTCACAGTCGGTCAAACTTGACTATAGCTTTCCCACTTGTTTCATACCAATTTAGGGTTTAAACATGTTATCATGATGTTAATTGTTCGGAAAGAGAAATTCTCTCTACAATGTGTTTGCAATATTTCGAACTACAAATAAGAATAGGGTCTGTTGTCAAACCGAAAAATCCATTTAAGCGCAATCAGAACAGTTTTGATGATATCAGCTCGCTTTTGATAAAATATTTTGATAACATTTTGTTAAAACGTACACATCGCATTAACACTGCTTTCAAAATTCAATTTTTTGTCCATACGTACATCAATCAAATTGTTCAGACGAACATGAATATTTAGAAAAATAAGATTATTTTTTGGGCTCCGTTCATATCTGTGCATATGAACCGAGAGCTGTAAATTGAAATATACAAATGTATGCAGCGGTCTATCTCAGTGCATGCGTGCTTATCTTAAAATATAGCGGCCGTGTGGCCAAACACAGATCTACGCACTTGACAAATATTGAACATGTAATCTGAGCTCCTGCAAGGGATCTCAGCATATCTCAGAAGATAAGACAAACAGATGTGCGGCCTCTGCGTAGGTCATAGATAAGAGTAAATTTAGAATTCAATCTCCTATAAAAGAGGGAGACCGTTTTAAATAAAATCTGTTTCTTACAAAAACTCACCGTGTAAATGTCTTATTATTTGGGACCGCTTTACATTTTGGACCTTCGAGCGCCTCTGCAGGTTTCCCCCTAGTGGTAAGAGCCTCAGGGGAAGGACCACTCTACTATGGTTGGTCTTTTCTAGCAACTCTGCAGTTTTCCCCCCAGTGGTAAGAGACTCAGAGGAAGGATAGCACCTTAAAAAATCTGTATGTAGTGCAAAGGCGCCCGAAGTTAAGGTTGCTAAAAGTAATAGACTAAAGTTTCCCCATGTGGAAAGGTACAGAGTCTAGTTTATGCAGAAGGATACAAAAGAGTCCTTTTTGTGTGAACAATTTATCTATAAAATTGTATTTGATTATAATTAAAAATCTAACAATAAAAAAGTTTTGCAATTTCTACTATAAAAAATTGTGTTGGACAAACGTTCCAACGAAGTTATCTTAAAATATGATAACAGTAAATGGTCGAAACCATCGACAATCGGGATCAATGTCAGATCCAACGCGGCAAAAATTTCTGACTACTATACAATCGGCTTGGCTATGAGACTACAATCATCGGCTAGCTACCATCAACGTCATCATCATCATCTGCACACCAGAGGCAGACAAATCAACACAGAGGCCTTCAACTTCAACTTTACGTCTTCAACGTCAGCGGAATCTACATATTCACGAATTGGACTACGGAGTAAAGTAAATATAAAATTAAAAACAAAATATAGTAGAAGATCCTCATAAAAAAAAAAAAAAAAATGTTAGAAAAATATTACAGTCCACTAAATTGAAGTAAACATTTTTAATTGTTCAATAATAATATTTTGTTATGTAATCAAATTTTGCCAAATTTAAAACACTACCCCTAATTTTGCTGGCCCTTGGCAGAATGTTCACACATGAACACGTTTTCTATATATATATACATATATATATACAAATCTATGCAGATGTGCTCTGCAGGCGCAGGCGCGCCTATCTATAAATATAGCGGCCACTTGGGCACTTGACAAATATTGTACATGTAATCTGAACTCCTGCGGGGGATCTCAGAAGATAAGACAAACAGATGTGTGGCCTCTGCGTAGGTCATAGATAAGAGTAAATTTAGAATTAAATCTCCTATATAAGAGGGAGACCGTTTTAAGTAAAATCAGTTTCTTACAAAAACTCAATGTGTAAACGTCTTCTTATTTGGGACCGCTTTACATTTTGGTCATTCGAGCACTCTGCAACTTTCCCCCTTGTGGTAAGAAGTTCAGAACTCTAAACCAGCTCCTTAAAGTTTGTATGTTGTGCTAGACACACGCAGCTAAAGGTAGCAAATAAATAACTCTTGTATCCCCCTCTATGGTAAGGAACAGAGTATAAAACAAAAAAGCAAAAGGATAAAACAAGAGTCCTTATTGTTTAAATAATTATTGAAACACACAGAAAACAAAAACTGTGTTGTGGAGATACAATTGTGATCGTAAATATTCGACAGTTTGCAGTTTTTCTAAAAAAATTGAGTGAAAAAAAAGCGAAAGGATAAAACAAGAGTCCTTATTGTTTAAATAAATATTGAAACACACAGAAAACAAAAACTGTGTTGTGGTGATACAATTGTGGTCGTAAATATTTGACAGTTTGCAGTTTTTCTAAAAAAATTGAGTGAAACAAAGAAGCAAAAGGATAAAACAAGAGTCCTTATTGTTTAAATAATTATTGAAACACACAGAAAACAAAAACTGTGTTGTAGAGATACAATTGTAATCGTAAATATTCGACAGTTTGCAGTTTTTCTAAAAAAATTGAGCGAAAAAAAAACAACATATTAAAACTAAATAAATAAAGTATTTGGTTTGGGCGTTTGTTTCGAGGCCTTCAACATCGAAAAGTGAAACAAACGTATCGAGGCTAAAACATCAAAAAGCAACTACCAGAAGGAAGACCAACGCCTACAACAGCAGCAGCAACAATAGCAGCAGCGCCTACATCAGCAGCAACAAAATCAACAGCAACGCAGACAGCAGCGGCAACATCAACAGCAGCATCTGCAGAAGCGGCAAACACGACGGCAGCGACAGCAACAGAAGCAGCAGCTAAGTCCGATTTTTAAATTTGTAATTTTAACTTAAAAAAAAAAAAATTATGTCCGCTGAGTCCATTGCCCTTATTACGAAGGCAATTACAAGCCATAGCTATACCTAGCAGCATACTTAATGTCTAAAATAAATAATATAAAAGCAAATTGTTAAATAAAGAATATAATCGAATACAATAATAAAAGAAAAAATTGTAAAAATAATTATAAGCTATTAAAACCCGGCCATTGCAAGACGTTTAGTTGCAAATAAATTATATCGAAGAAATAAATAAATACAGTCCACTAAATTTTAAAATTGCAAATACAAGAAAATATTAATGTAAAATATACCCCTAATCTTGCCGGCCCTTGCCAGAATGTTCAGACGAACATGAATATTTAGAAAAATAAGATTATTTTTTGGGTTCCGTTCATATCTGTGCAGATGAACCGAGAGCTGTAAATTGAAATATACAGATGTATGCAGCGGTCTATCTAAGTACATGCGTGCTTATCTTTAAATATAGCGGCCGTGTGGCCAAACACAGATCTACGCACTTGACAAATATTGAACATGTAATCTGAGCTCCTGCAAGGGATCTCAGCATATCTCAGAAGATAAGACAAACAGATGTGCGTCCTCTGCGTAGGTCATAGATAAGAGTAAATTTAGAATTCAATCTCCTATAAAAGAGGGAGACCGTTTTAAATAAAATCAGTTTCTTACAAAATGTCTTATTATTTAGGACCGCTTTACACAAATGGTATTGAGACGTATATTGAAGATATTTTTCGATATTTCAAATATAGCGCGCCGTTCAAAATTATAGCAATTCAATTTTTATTTCCAATTTTTAAAATAAAAATTGATTTTCGATTATTATTTCGACATTTTTGATTTTTCAATTATTATTAGAGTTTTATATACAAATTGAAAAATAAGAATTATTTTTAACTGTTTGTACATAAGGCAACTTATATTTTTTACTGAAGGTAGAGCTAACTCGAGGTCTAACAGGCTTAATTTCTCGTATGTAAATCAAGACGCGATTATATGCCAAAATCACACAAAGATCTTATTGCACAGAGGAGTTGTCCATACATGTTTTGACCGATACCACATCGAGTCTCATCAGTGAACTTTAGCTGGCGACCGACTTCCAACAGAAGTGCCTATTTAAGTAAGCGCGGTGCTGAATCCAGTCTTGAGAATCACAGCTTTCTGTGACCGAGGCGCTTGTTGTCAAGAGGCCGATTGGCGTAAATGGATTTGTTAATTTTTAATGCGAACCATTTTTAGGGCGAGTTGCCCCTTATTTGTTAAATGTTTGTACATTAGGCGGCGTATATTTTTTATTGAAGGTGGAGCTAACTCGAGGTCCAACCGACTTAATTTCTCGTACGTAAATCAAGACGCGGTTATATGCCAAGATCACACACAGATCTTATTGCACAGCGGGGTTGTCCATACATGTATATAAAGTAAAGTATATATATATTCTTGCTCAGCATCATCAGACGAGTCGATCTAGCCATGGCCGTCTGTCTGTCCGTCTTCCTGTCCGTCTGTCTGTTTTTCAGGATTTTACGATATTCTGAGGTACCAAAGCCAGCCGATGTTCTTTGTCTTTAAAGATTTTCGACTACAACTTAATGTATTTATTCTTATATTTCATCCAAATCGAACCACTATATCTTATAGCTGCCATAGAAACTTTCGGGACAAATTAGCCGATTTTCGTTGTTTTTAAAGATATCAGATAAAAAGTTTATGTAAGGTTTAATTTAATTATAACCATACACTTTAAAATTTTACCAAATCGTACCACTATTTCTTATAAACGCCATCGGACCAAATTAGCTGAATTTCGTTGTTGTACTTTTCGTTCGTTGTATATCGGTTTAAAACCAAATATATAATCCTTTCATTTTATTTGTACTAATTTCCAAGGGTATACAAATTTCGGCTTCCTAAAGTTAGATTCCTTTCTTATTATCTAAGAAACATACGTAAATGTGATACGAAATAGGATTGGTGATTAAAAGATAGTACAGGTGCATAATAAAATAATACTATGTAGTATTATTATGTAGTATTATTTTATTATGCACCTGTACTATCTTTTAATTCTGTATACAGGCAATCGCATTGTCGAGCCACCTTACTACAGCTTCTTACTTTTTTAATGTGTGCTTGTATCTACGTATGAAAGAAAGTAAACAAGTCCATCGCAGATTGATTGGTTGTTAACTGTTCACTGCGGATGATTATTTTCATTATTGACTTTTAGACAACTGGCATAACAAAGTGTGACTTTTTGGTGGAGTTCCAATCGTTACGATCCATTTAATGTTATTCATTAAGACAGAACACGTGATCTAAAAAATAGTAGACTTTAATAAAAAAAAAAATTTGGAAAACCAAGAACAGCAAAAATTGTCAATTTGGAAAAAAAATCGGTTTAAATAGTGTCAAGTTCTATCCAATATGTACCAGCTATCCGAAAAAAATGCTAAAATTGACGAAAGTGTGACAACTAAAAAAACAAATCGATTTAGTGTTTTTAGTATAGACAATATATTGCGTACTTCAGAATCAAATTTAGAAAATGATGACCGAATTAAGATCAATAAATCTACTGGAGTCATATTTTCAAGTATGTAAATTGATGTTTTCAACTTTAACAAATAATAATCTTAAAATGTAATTCTTAATTTTAAACCCTGTATTTAATACAAACAAGTAAGAAAGCTACAGTCGAGTGAATTCGACTGTAAGATTCCCGATACTTAACCATTTGTGTTAGATTAAAAGACAGTTCGAAATTCAACGAATGAAAAGTTTTGGCACTCTAATCCAAAAAAATGGCATTTTTGTGTCAATCGCCGCTCATTACATATTATATTCTTGAGGTCTGAGGTTTAAGTAATTGTTGCAAAATAAATATGAGTCCAATTGCCGCAAAACCCGAATAATATATACATATTTTGGTTTAAATTGCTTATTTAGTTCTGGTATTTTTTTTCAGCTAGCTTCTTAAAGTTTTTTTTTAAATTATTTTTTTGTTAAAAAAATTATGGCAACTGAAGAAAAAATGTTCACCTGCGCCAGGAGTTTTGCAACAAGCATTAAATGTCTATTAGACCTTATCCTAAAATTCACACTTTATTTCATAATATCTCCCAAATTTATTATCCGAGTTTACTCTAATTTTCTGAAATCGTCCACACAAACATATTTATGTATTTTAACTACTTACTTTGATATATTTTATTTAATTAACTACTTATATATATTTCTTATAATTTTCGGGGCGGAAGTGGGCGTGGCTCGACTTTGAGATACCCGGTACCTAAACGTTTGCGCTTCACACTAAAAGGCAATTTAAAATTGCACATACATTATAATAGTCTACTTCGATACTTCTTCCCGACCTAACAAATTAATTGTCATACTTAAATATGAATTATACATTATATAAGGACGCATAAAAACTAGCTCGATCGGCGTCAAAAAATTACACCGTTAGCGCAATTATATCGCCCGTCCAAGGCTCGAATGCGCCACCTGTCGGCTACAGCTTGCAACAGCAGTGCCTTAGGGCGGTGTGTTAAAATTCTAACCTTATTGCTAATATCTCCCATGTTTATCATCCGATTTTACTGAAATTTTCAGCAAACGTGCGCGCTATTTTATTCATTTATTGTATCTATTAACTTTAACCCGAAAAAATCGGGTATAGCTTATTTAACGTTTTTTATGATTTTTGAGGGCGCAAATGGGCGTGGCCAAATTTTAAAACAAACTTGATCTGCGTGCAACAGATTTCAATGTTGTCACCAAATTTGGTAATTCCAGCTCTTATAGTCTCTGAGATCTGTTGTTTCACACGGACGGACAGAGGTTGGCACTAACCCATAATACCCTTGTACCCTATGGGTACCGGGTATAAAAATACAAACTCTCTTTATTTAGACTTGATAAGAACTGGCTTTACTTAAATTTAACTGCTGCCAATTCTGCTTCGTTATCATTAGTTGCTGCTCTTGGTACCGTCGATGTTGCCGTCGCTGTAATATTGCTTTTGTTGGATGCACTTGGTTGAGTTCACTCAACTTGGGAATTCTGCATTCCCACGATCGCTGATCAAAAGGTGCAAGCTCAGCGCACGTGATCACATTTTTTTGCGATCTTTATTGGGACCATAGCTAGCTTAAAGTTGCAAGCTCAGCGCGCGGGTATGGATTTTGCATTAATTAAGGTGTTAACTCTTCTCTCTTTAAACGCGACTGTCCTCGGTCGCAACGTAAAAGAGTACGGGTCCGGACTGTGTAGTCTTTTCTTGCGTTTGTGATACGGAAGCTGGTGGACTTTCCGTTGGTCTACGCTTTCGTAGGAGTTCTGTGATTGCTCCTATGATCAGTAGTATTAGGATGATAGCGGATCCGTAACTAACGGAAGACTCTATGGATGTTTTATTTCTTAATTTTTCCAGCGCTCTTGTATTATTGATGTTTAATTCCTTGATCATCTGCAGAGAGAGAACCTCTTCTAGTTTCGTCTTTTCTCCCATTAGTTGGAACAGGGGGGCTTTGGTGCGGCTATGTTGGTTTCTGTTGATTTGAAAGTAGAGTCGCCAATGGTGACTGTCGAACTGCGGTATTGAATTATAAAAGAGCCTTGCAGTCGTATTCGTTTTTCATCTAGTAAGACTGGTCCATTAAAGTCATTCAGCAGTATGGTGCCTGGCACTATTTCTTCAATAGCCGGTATGTGTTGGTTGTTGGTTACATTCTGGCTCTCGGAGGTTTAAAAGCGCATTCACGCAGGTGTCGTTTCTTAAGTCTAACAAATTTTTAGAGTTACAAATTGTTTTATCGTTAAGTGTTTCCAACGGTTTTTTATAGCATAAAATTGTTTCTTACATTCTAATAAGTTTTGTATTTTATGTCGTTTCTACAATTGTCTGTTTCAATAGTTGGCAAGCTAATTATGTAAATAAGGTCGTTCCCGTTTGTGGCTAGTTTAATTTTTGCAAGTTCAAACAATTCTTCTATATTAAAAAATAAGTTGTTTTCTTTTTTAAAGATCTCTTCCACTACCGTGGTTTCAGTGCCTGTAAATACAAATGAATTTATTGTGTTAGATTTGGCCCATGTTATTGCGTAAATAATGTTGGTTATTTCTTCTTTTATTAATTGAATTTTGTATTTTAAAATATTTGCTTTCTAATTTATGATTTCTTCCGAATTCTGGGTAACTTTCAATATTGCATTAGTAACATCAGTAAGTTGGTTAATTTTTTTATTAGTTAATCTGTTAATTATTACTTGTTTATTGTTGTTCTCTAGTTGCTCATTTATCTTATTTTCAATGATCTCGTAGTCGTGGTGATCTAGTGATCCCGCCAGCCATTTCCATGCAGTACCTATTGCTTCTATTGCCCTTTTCTGCCTTTTTTGGGTTTGTAGTATGCGCAAATCAGTATGGATTTGTTTTCATTCGTAAGAAAGGTATGGGTGTAGTGGATGAGATGAGGTGATTGAATGAAATGATTCATCCAATTTCGCGAGTGTTTCTTCATAGCTGTGTAGGTTGAAAATGTAGATGATTTTGAATGTTCCGTCTTGCTTAGCTGCTAATCCAGTTTCAAATGAGATGATTTTTGAGTTGAAATAATTGAGGTCTGTGGTTATCCCCAAGCTGGTAGAAATAGTTTGCAAAGATTATGTTCTTATATTATTTTGATGTACGATTTTTCCAGTTTGCGTTTTGATGGTGGTATTTTAGTTTTCAGCTACTTTCTCCGCTTTGTATTTAGGTGTAAGTTTCGTCCCTAGTCTTCTATCTATCCTCACATGTACTGTGTCGCCTGGTGTAAAGTGTCTCGGCTGCTCTTTGTCCTGATTGTGGTATTCTAGATCAGCTATCTGTTTTTTTAGTATTTCCTGTTTGATTTCTTCACGTTTTTTTTCTATGTCTTCTGTTGAACTTCCATTTCGGCATACCGAAAGCGATTAACATTTTTCTCAATGGGTTTTTTATATCTTCTGCTACTCTAGACTATAAAATTTTTACTTGAGCATATTTCGAAAACTTATCAAACCCGTTAAGACTCTATGTTTTTCGGTTATGTAAATATCTATATGAACCATTTCTCCTGGATAATTCGGGACAGGGGTCGGTTGGATTTCTCCTTTTGGGGGGTGTCTATCGTATTTTGATTCTTTACAAGTTTGACAGGATTGTACTATTGCTTTAATTTTCTTTGCTTTGCTTTAAATAGTTCTTAAAAATTTGTATTGTATTTTCTTTTTCGTCTCTATGTGCACTTTTATGCTGCGTCGTCTATTTCGCTTTAAGTAAACCTTAATTTGTATGATTTAAAATAAATGGGGTAGATGTTTTGTATTTTCCCCATAACTTCTTCGGAAGTCAGGATGCCGGTTTTAAGGTTTGGGACAAGTCTGCTAGTTAGGATTGCAATAAGTTTTATCTTCTGTGTAAGATTTTTGTTTTATTATACGTCTGTGGTATGTCGGAAATGGAATTTCGAATCTATAGGAATTTGTGTCGTCGGTGAGTAAGTATAGCTAATTCTTGAATACATTGATTGGTGCTTCTACTGAAAATATGAGGCTGTGGGACGAGCTTTCGTCGCTATGAGCTGTTGCAGAGGAGCTAATCGTATTAATTTCTGCAGGGGAGTGGAATAACGCATCTGCTACCACATTAGCTACTCCTGGCCTGTACTTGATTTCGTGGTTATACTCGCCAATTAAGTCTCTCCAGCGTTTTAGCTTTGCATTATGGTTATTTACGTTATTTGAAAAACTCAGGGGTCGGTGATCCGTGTATAGTACTACTTTCGAGTACCCGCAACGGTAATGTCTTAGACTTTGGAGCGCTTAAACGATAGCGAGCATTTCTTTTTCGTTCGTTGCGTTGTTCTCTTCAGTTCTTGACAGGGTGCGTGAAATGAACGTTATTGGTCTGTGATTTTGTTCCAATACTGCGCCTATTGCGTAGCTTGAAGCATCGGTAGTCAGCTGGAATTATTTTCCGAAATCTGGGTAAGCGAGGCTTACATCCCTGGAAACGAGAGTATTTTTAAGTTTCTCAAATGCTGTCATCGCGTCTTTGTCCAAGTTAATAGCAGTTCTGCTTGACTAGCTCTTTGATACGCGCCCTTCTTCCCCCCTTAAGCGAATGGTTAAAGGATTTGTTATTATCGCGTATGTTTTTATAAAAAATTTTGTAATTGCTTTTATTATATCTATGTTCGTTTTAACTCCAATTTCTGATATTTTGGGTGTTTCCTATACGTCTAACTGACTAACTGACTAACTGACTGAATTTATCAAATGAAAAAATCGAATGGAAAACAGCATTCCCATACAAATTGAAATGTTCGTTAAATTCAGCAAGTTAGCAACCCGGAGGTGGCTGAAAATATCGTCTAACTGACTGAAAATATATTTAGGTCAGTTGCGTTGACTGGAAACGGTGTTAAAACCTGCTCAGATAACTTATATGCACTGTCTCCAGCGATCTATTGATGGCCAGCAAAAAAAAAGATGCGACTTGGTATATAGAGGAGAATTTTGAAAGATTCGGCTGTCATGTACGCTGCTTGGCCTTCCAACCACCAAGTGTCAAATCAGTTTTTGATGGTGGCAAACAGCTTGCATTTTAATGCAATATCTTTGTTCCCGGAGTAGAACGCTTTGGGGTCTTCCGTTGGCTTCTCCGCCAGCGGAATTTCGCTGCCATCGAAATACCCAATGCAAAATGGTAATTTGTTCCTACTACTTTAGTTGTGTATGCTAACCTTGTATCGGGGTCGGCAAAGAGAATTTTTTGTTTTTGTACGAGGGTATCTACAATTGATTTTTGTGATTTGGTCATATGACTGAATTGTGGCCCAAATGTATTTATTGCTTGTGTACTTAGTTGATGAATTTTTTATTTTCTGTTTCTTTTTGAGACCCAATGTATCGTTCTTGGCATCTATTATTTCTCCTAAGCTTTTCATTGTGTCATTGCCTAATATACCGTGGAATGTTTTTAGTGTGTCTAATACAAAAATTTAATGTGCTTATCTGAAATGTCAGGGAGTTAAAGTATTGTACGTTGTGTTATTTTGGTGCTACCTCCAACTGAACTGACGGAAAAATTTGTTTCGCTTTTTTTGGTTTTAATACTAATGAGCTTTGAAGGTAGTTTTGATTTGAGCCAGTGTCGATTAAAAATATTAGGATTTTTTCGTTCCCCGTGGTTACCTTGAAGTAGGGTAGTGGGGAACGATTTATTCTAAAAAAAAATAAAGTTCTGATATGACTATGAATTCCTGTTGTCCGGTATCATTTTCCCAAAACGTATTCTTCCTGAAATTCGTTTACATTATTATCATCTACTATCTGATAATATTCTTATTCTGAGTTAAGTGTTTAAAAAGTATCGCGAATTTTGTGTTTTTTCAACAATTATTTATTTATTCATGAATATCTATTTTGTCCCCTTCAAAGTAATCCCCATAAGTAATTATACACTTGAGTAAACGGTTTTTTCAATTCTCGAAGCACTTCAAACAATCATTCTGTTGTATCTTGTTTAGCTAATCCTTCGATGCCGTCTTTATCTCGTCAAGCGTAGTGTAACGTCGTCCTTTCATGGGCCTCTTCAGTTTAGGGAACAAGAAAAAATCACATGGCGTCAGATCTGGGGAATACGGTGGCTGCGGCATCATTAGTGTGTTGTTTTTTTGCCAATTAGTCGCGCACAAGCAACGATGTGTGAGCAGGGGCTATATCGTGGTGCAAAAGCCAATATTTGTTCTTCCACAAATCCGGGCGTTTCTGGCGGATTGCTTCGCGCAAATTGAGTATAACTTGCAGGTAATATTTCTTATTGACCGTTCTACCCTGTGCCAAGAACTCATCACGCCCCTGCAATCAAAGAAAACTGTCAGCAAAACTTTCGCATTCGACCGAACTTGGCGCGCTTTTTTCGGTCTTGGTTCGTGCGCACTATAGTCCAAGAGGCCGATTTTTTGGCATAAAGTCGAAATTTTTATGTTAATGTTAATGATTTTAAATTCTTAAAGTTAATAAATCATACTTATAAAAACTTAATTAATAAAGCTTCAAAAGCTTGACTGAAGCTTTTTATGAGCTTTCAAAAGAACGCAATCGATCAGCTGCTTAGGAATAAGAAATTGGCGCCAAATTATTTTGTTTACGTTTGTTCGCGAAAATAAAAATTATCTGTCCGAACAAACTTAAGTTAATAATGGAAATTGAAGATCAAGGCGTGTAGTATTCACTGAATTATACATTTATGTTTAGTTTTAGTCTTTGAGTGTTGTGTAATGACCAATTTATGTGTATTTTTGAAGAAAATTAACATGCGTCCTTTGTGTTTCGTGGAATGAAAAAAACGACCCAACGTCTGCCGACAAAAACTAACAACGTCAGTTTGATCACAAAAATGTCGTTTTTCAGCGCTAAATAACACATTTTCCCCGTTCGTCCCCCTTTTCTTACAATTCCACAATATTCAGGGACGTTAGAGTTTCGCAATAACGATCTCTTTGATATTTGGCGCAGCAACAATCGTAAAATATCATATGTGTCTGATTGGATTTACGAAAAACTAAGCAAATACCACATAGAAGATGAGGAAAGAGTAGACATAAATAAAAAAATTAATAAATTTTGAATCCTTTATAAAAGAAAAACTTCAAAAATGTAACTATATGGTCGAACGTTTTAAGTCAAAGCATGCTAGATGGATGTCGTCAAAAATATCAATTTCATTAAAAGAAAGCTGTAAGATACCACAACAACCTGGACGCCCAACGTTGTCGTATACAAATGCAGGCCCAAGATTGAAAAGGAAATTGGCACCTGAACTAGCAAATGAGAAAGATCACAATACAAATTTGCTTATGCATGCTGCAGCAGTTTCCGCTAAGAGACAATGTAATACGAACGTGGCCCTGGTCCTTAAAGAAACGATAAAAGCACCTGAATACACAACGGAATTAAGAAAGCAACTTCAATTGCAAAAACCAAGTCAACTTACACCAAATGAAGCTCTAGCCAACATCTTGGAAAATTCATTAACCAAACAGCAATATGTCAACACTAGGGCTTGGAAAATAAATCATCACAGCGACATTTATCCGAGTTACAATCAAGTGATAGAAGCTAAAATGCAGTGTCGACCAATGAGTATTGAAGTTACAGAAACTTCTGCTCAAGTTTCACTACAAAACCTTTTGAATCATACTGCACAGCGACTAATTAAAATGCAGTCCGATGTTTTCAAGCAATTTCCTGATAGTTCTGAACTCAAATTAATTTGCAGTTATGGCTTTGATGGGTCAACTGGACAAAGTGCATACAAGCAGAAGTTTGAAATAAAAACACCTGGCGTACAGCTTTCAGATCACTCTTTGTTTGTTACTTCTGTTATACTCATTAAAATGATTGACTCATTTCAGCGAAACATCTGGGTTAACAGAACACCGCAGTCTATTCGATTTTGCAGGCCGCTTAAAATTCAATTGGTAAAAGAAACTAGTGATCACATAATTATGGATAAAAATCAATTAGACTCTCAAATAGATAATCTGAAAACGTTTTCTTATAAACTGGATGAGGCTGATGATGTGACAGTAACCTTTAAAATGCATATGACATATGCAAAGGCTTAATACAAATGCTAATGCCGTCGAAGGGATATATTTCGTAAATTCGAATAGCCATAACTTTGCGAAAAAAAATCGTAATTGATATCTTGAAATCTTAAATTGATGGGCCAATTCTAACCACGGATTCGGATTCTACGCAGCAGAATACTTCGGAAATTACCCTCAGCTTTCCAACAACTAAACTACGTTGACCTGTGATATTAATTATATTAAAATATTTGCGTTACAAATATTATGGCAAATTATAATACCCTCTGCAAGGGTATAAAAATGAGGTCCGCTGAGATATTGCCCTTATTAAAAGGCAAGTAGAAATAACGGAGCTAAGTAGGTAGTTGGAAGGGCTTCCAATCCTTAGTTTTAATTACATGAAACAGTTCGATGAATTAAAAGCCGAATGTGTTAAAAATCATTCGACACTACTAAGAATAGGAGTAGTCGATCATGACTATTTTAAAAACAAACATTTCGGAGCGATGGTGTCGACGTTTCAGTGTATAAAATCAAGGATAAACAAGGTGTTGCAAAAGACAGATAAAGATGAGGTAGCCAGTGGTAGCCAAAAAAGTAATCTGAAAACGTTAACAAATTTAGATAAAGCAATAGAGCAGCTACAGGATTATTTAAAGGAGACATTTAAGGAAATTAAGGAAGACAAGAAAAAAGCGTTTGATATTAGAATAAAGATGATTACATTCTACTGGGACAGGCTAATTAAATTAAAAAAGCCGACCAGAATGATGTCACCGAAAGGAGATATGATGAGATATTGGAAGAATTGGAATTGAATATCCAGATTGTCAAAACGACATGAAAACTAAATTAGAAGAGGTAGTGCCAAAGGTAGAAGTTGCAAATCTGTGTTTTTTTTTTTTTTTTTAAGTTTAATTATCACGCCACACAAGAATAACTCTTGTTTTTGTATTTAATAAATAGTAACTATAGATTCCGGAAACTGCGGGTAGAAAAGAGCGCCACTTTGGGGCATTTTATGTCTGGTCGATTATATGGTGTTAAAGGAGTCGTCCATGTCTGTCTCGACCGAGTATCCAGAGATCCGCAGGGTGTCGTCTGCGCAAACGCCGTCGACCTAACGGTGTGGGAAGATGTCTAGCCAAACGGTTGGTATACGCCAGTAGGCGGTTTTTGTATCGGTTTGCAAATGATGAAATTGTTTCTGTTACAGTTTGTATTCCTGTGTCTTGAAATATCGTGTGATTTTGTACATAGTCGTGCCACTTAACTCCCAGCATCCTTCTCAGAGCCTTGGTTATGCATGTTTGCACCCTTTTTAATGAAGAGTCACAAGCGGTGCCCCAGCATGTAACTCCCCAGTTCAGTGTCGGAAGGACAATGGTATTAAGAAGTCGCACCTTGGCATGGAGGGAGCGAAGGAAGAATGTGGAAAACAACTTTGTGAACTTGCTCAATAGCGCTAAGGCAACTTCGAAAGCCAAATTGATGGCCCGGCAGAGCGTCCACGAAGGCGTCAATATTCAGCAATCGAGCAAGCACGATCCGCTCGAATATCTTGGAGAAAGTGAACAGGAAACTTATCGGCCTGTAAGAATCTGGTGAGCACGGGGCTTTCCCTTTCTTATGGACCATTGTAACAAGTGCACATTTCCAGGGGGATGGAAAATGACCAAGGTTAAAGGAAGCATTAAAGAGAAGGCAGAGCTGTGCAATAACAGTGCTTGGAAGTGCCTTTGCAAATTTACCATCAATTGCATCCATGCCAGGAGCTTTAGTGGGAACCAGTCGCTTAATATGATCACGTATCTCATCTTGATCAACAGGTCGCACAGCAACAGGAGAACCAAAGAAGAGCCCAGACCTATAGATGTTTGTCTGTCTCTCCTGGCTTGTTGCAAAGTCAAACGGACTAAAGAGTCTCTCCAGATCGCCTGCAAATACTTCAGCAGTAGCGGAATCGCTGTGAGCCCAAGTACCATCGCTTCGTTTAAGAGAAAACCTGGGAAGTCGCTACCTTTTTAGGTTTCGGGTGCATTTCCACAAAGCAAACCCATGATCCTGGTTAGAATCGATGGCATCGAGATGATTTAAGAAAAATTCCAACTTAGCCAATCGGAGAACTTTCCTAAGTTCCGAGACCCTTCCTAGCCAAGGCTGCAATTTCAGGCTTTGAAGAAGTCCAGGATGGCGGAGGAATTGTACATCTAGCAGGAGGGGCAGCTTGATGAATTTTGTCTACTAAGTCCTGAGCAAAAGAATCAATGTCATCCGCCATTACAAGTGATGGGTTATTTTCAGTCATTGCAGAAAGTCTAGCACTAAAACTTCTAGTGTCTGATCCCCGAGGCAAAAGCTGGTTTTAGCAACGACCTGATAAGCAGCAACGCAGAAATATATCAGGAGCAGAATGTGGTCACTGCAAAGTCAATAGATGTCGGTAGATGATCACTATTCCAAGAAAATTGCGAAGGTCCACCGGTAGCCAGAATCTGCATGGTTGAGCTAGAGACAACGGACATCAGAGTGTTTCCCCGTGCCAACTCAACCAAAAATACAGGTTCGCACATTTTTTTGAGATTCTAAAGATTGGGATCTGTTTTATGAGTTGTTTAATGAACGCATACATTTAAGGGAGGATTTGAGTCCGAACTTAAAATTTATCTTAAGATCTCACTTAAAGGAAAAGCCAGGAACGTGGTTTATCACTTGTTGTTGGGATTTGGGGATAATTATGAGGCCGCTTGGGAATTATTAACCAAGTGGTATAAAAATAAGAGAAAAATATTTTCAGACCAATTCAAAATTAGAATGTCGAATCAAGCAGGCAATTAAGAATGTTTATTGACACAATAAGTGAGTCAATTCACATGATAAAATTGAAGGCAAAAGTTTCTAATGAGGTTGATATAATCTTTGCACAGATTATTTTCAGAAAATTTAATTAAGAGGCTCTTTTTCTTATACGAAAGCCATATTAAAAAGACGAATGAAATACAGTTATTATCCGACTTTAGCTCAGTTCAAGAGGAAAAGCCGATTATAAAAATGGTAATAAATAAATCAAATTCGAAAAACAGTTGTCTCATGTGCAAAGGTTTGGGACACACTGTATTGCAGTGCTACAAATTTAAATACTTAAATCCATCAGAAAGGTTGGAAAAGGTTCGATTAGCAAAATGGTGTCTGAGATGCTTAAAACATGCATCTCACATAAAATGCTTTAGCGATATATCGTGTTCGCTTTGTAAGCAGAATCACCACAGCATGCTCCATATAAATTTTCAAAAAATTGAGAAAAAAGTAAATACGCTTAAGACCTCGGATCAAGCATTATTAGCTACAGCTGAAGTGCAAATTGAATCCTTAATCCTTCCCAAGTTATTGTTGACAAAGAAGAATGGAAAGGTTATGATTTAGCTGACCCCGATTTTAATAAGCCAGGGCGTATTGACCATTGATCATTGGAGCGAATCTGTACACTCACATTCTTCAAGATGGAGTTGTAAAAATAAACGGGTTTCTTGGACGAAAAACTGATTTCGGGTGGATTATTTCTGGATGTAAAAAATCCAAAGGAAACAAAACAATAGTAGCAACAGCGAGCGAGTTGGACGATTTAGAAAGATATTGGGAAGTAGAGGGAGAAGACAAAAATGATATCGAGTCTAAATTTTGTGAAAATAAATTCACAAAAACTACAGAGATAGGTTTAGATGACCGATATATTGTATTATTGTATATATCCTTTTAAAAGGATATTACCTAAGGAGATTCTAAAAAACAGGTCATGGCTCGTTTTATGAATTTGGAAAAAAATTAATTAGAAATGAAAAACTTAAGGTTGGCTATACTAAATTCATGAATGAATGTTTGGATTTAAGACATGGTCGAAGTGCATGATGATGGTAAATATTTTTATAATATATAATATAATATCTGCGGACATTGAAAAAATGTACCGTCAAATTAAGATTAATAATAATGAAAAAAAAAAAATCAATTTGTCGAGGATTCACTAGAATCGTCCTCTGCTTTAGGCTGGCGCGTGGCATCTTTTCAGTTTGGCTCTTCAAATACGAATGATCTCTCTTACTGCTTGCGTCCCTTTTTGCCAGCGTCGCTCTCTACTTTATTTTACTCTCGCTCTCGCATTCCAATACACACACTTCTGAGAACTTTCCGTTATTCCTTTTTGATGCGGACACCTGCATCCTTCTATCTCGCTCACACCAGTGCAATTCCAATTCAAAAGATATACAGAATTCTTAATTCTTAACTACCAGATCGAACTTACACTTTCTCATACGTAAACAAAGGACAATACTTTTATTATTTTAAGCCTTGAGGTCCGGACTACCATCAATTCAAACAATATTCATTTTACATTTTCATTTGCTTCTCCAATAAGCAATCACATCGTCAATCACTATCTCTAACAATTTTCATTTTACTTAACAATTTAAGTCTTCTCTCGACCAACCGGCCAACATAGCACACGGTTGTCTTAACTGTAAACAGATCATTCTACGGGTTCTCATTTCAACCAACCGGCCAACACATAGCTCACAGTTGTCATTTACATTTTCTTATTTCATAAATCATCGCAGATCATCTATGGTAATCCCCTTCTCAGGCATTCTCCGTAAAAATTCATGGGAATATTTGTAAGTTCGATTGCCCTTTAACGCTTTTAATTTATATCGATCACCTGGTAATAGCTCAACAACTAAAAATGGGCCTTTAAACTTGGGGTCTAGTTTTGTCTGGTGTCTCTCCTCATTCTTGAGTAAGACATGATCTCCAACTTTATGCTTAACAATAGTGGCCTTATTCCGATCGAATCTTAATTTGTCATATTTGGAACTTTGTTCCATATTGTGCTTAGCTATATTTCTGATTAGATTTACATCAACCACACTCTCGTTTTCAGCAACTGGTACGAGACCAAATGGTCTAGCTTCTTTTCCGATTAGTAACTCTATTGGACTAACTTTCGTTACCCGATTGGGAGTGCAATTAAGAGTCAGTTGGATTTCGTACAAAGCGTCCTGCCAAGATCCCTTGCCTGTTTCAACCGCAGTTAGCATAGATTTCAGAGTACTCATCACTCGTTCGACCTGGCCATTGGCCCGGCTGGCGCCAGTTGCGATCAAGTGTAAATCTATCTTTTGTGCTGAGCAAAAATCACGAAACACAGTACTAGCAAAGCTACGTCCCTGATCAGCTATCAAACGGGAAGGAACCCCAAAAATCGATACTAAAGACCTCACTGACTTGATGCAGCTTTTAGAGTCTAGTCTAGTGGTGTGAAACAAATGGACGAACTTAGAAAATGCATCTATTTGAACGATTAAATATTCCTTTTGGTCATTTTTACCACTAAGCTTCCCTGTGATATCGATATGAACTGTATGAAACGGCACGCTCACTTTCGGAATGGGATGCAATTCAGATTGTACCTTGCCAGTCGGAGGTTTAGATAACCTACAGGTAATGCAATTGTCAACGAATTTACGGACATATTTTGACATTTTGTCAAACCAATAGTATTAGTACATTTTTGCAAGGGTCTTTTGTTGTCGGTAATCTCTGTCAAGTTTATACGCTTTTCGGTTATACCTTTTGAATTTTTACGATCTTCCAACACTGGGTTTCGAGAGAGAAAGTCTACATGAGCCATTCGATCACCTGGTCACTCAATATCGAACTTAAAAACCTGCATATACGACCACCACATTTGCACTCTAGGAGTTAACTCTGCTTTAGTTTAGGAAGCTTTGAGCGAATTACAATCCGTATACACCGGAAATTGACGACCATGCAAGTAATGACGGAAATACTTCATGGAGACATATACTGCGAGCGTTTCCCACTCGTATGAGTGGTAGCGTGATTCGGCGGGGGAAGTCCTTTTGCTGAAATACTCGATCACTCGAGGCTTGTTCTCGATCCTATGCAATAAAATGGCCCCGTAACCATCAGCACTTGCGTCGGTGTGAAGCTCAATCGGAAAAAGTGGGTCAAATATAGTGAGCACGGGTTCATTGGTCAAGATAGAAATTGCTCTTTGCCGTACTTGCTCGAGCTCCGGGTTCCATTCAAACGATATGCTTTCGGAAGTTACAACATACAGAGGTTTCAACAATTGTGAGAACTGAGGGACAAATTTCCTAAAATAAGAAACGAGACCAATAAACTGTCTCAGCTGGGTCACAGACTGTGGGGGTGGCAGATCAGTCAATGCTTTTATTTTCCTTGGATTGTGCCTTAACTTCAAACCCCAAATATTCAACACAGGATTTAAAAAATGAGCATTTGGTGATATTAAAAGAAAATCCGGCTTTAGTTAGGGTTTCCAAAACTACCTCAAGTCTTTCTAAAGCTTCATCTTTGGTACCTGCTACTATCATAACATCGTCCATGTAAACGACTACATACGAATGAACAAGATCACCTAAAGCACAATTAATAGCTCGTTGAAATACGGAAGGGGCATTCTTTAACCCAAATTGCATGGTAACAAACTCATACTGTCCGTCAGGAGTAACGAACGCTGTTCGTTCGATCGAATTCGGATGAATTTGGATTTGGTGAAATCCGCTTGCCATATCTATGCAGGTGAAAAACTTAGCACCACTTAGTCTACCTATCTGGTCCGAAATAAGTGGCAACAAATACTTGTCAGAAATAGTGTTCGAATTTAGTTCCCTATAATCAACACAGAAACGGTCAGTTCCATTCTTCTTCTTAACAAGAAGCATCGGGCTCGCAAAGGGGGAAGAACTTGGTCTTATAATGTTCGCATCCAACAGCTGTTTAATAGACATTCGCACTTGTTCTTTTTCTTCCACGCTCAATCTATAAGGTCTTCTCTGAACTGTGTTGTTTGGATCAATCAGTCGAATCTCTAGCTGCCCCGTAGTTACGCGACTTTGTGGAATAGTACCGTACACAGGTTGACATCTTTAACGTGATCCCTCTTGACCAGCATTTGAGCGCTCCTGACGATCCGGGCACACAGTAGCTACATGCCCTTCCTTTCCACACTTGAAGCAGATTAGAGTCGAGCGATCTCTTCCTCCGTTATGTCCAGAACGTTGATTAGCTAGTTGACTATGTCGCGGGGGCACACCAGACGAGCGACACTCCGCCTTCTTGTGACCCTCTTTTCCGCATTTGTGACATCTGATATTGAAGAATGGTCTTGTTTTCTTATTAGTCGGGGCCAACAAGACGTCGCTAGTACCGCGGCTCGGTCCAGCATCAAAAGAAAAGGCTTTCAACTCCTGTTGCAACTCGTTCCGAGAATTGACTTCTGTAGTAAAAGCCAAGCGTCGCAATCGCTTGTCCAATCCAGCCACGTGTGTCAAAGCAACAGAAACGGCAATTTGCTCTACCGTCGTGTGCCAATATCTATTCAAATAACGGAACAGGAGTTAGTGAAGGCAATTCAAGAAAATATAAAGATTGCCGCCCAGCTAGAAAAAAAAAGAATCGATTGGCATTTTATTCCCCTGGCCGGACCTCAAGACCAACAAGAGGTGCTAACAGGGATTTCTGGGTAAAGTGGAAAGAGGAATATTTGCACACACTTCAGCAGAGGAACAAATGGAAGAAGGAAAGTCCTAACATAGAAGAAGGACAAGTTGTATTATTAAAGGATGAAAATTGTTATCCAGCTAGGTGGCCGATTGGGAAAGTGGAAAGGATCCATAAAAGCAACGATGATAGAATCCGAGTGGTAGATTTAAAGATGCAAGAAGAATGTATCACTAGACCTATTAGTAAAAATTGTCCCTTAGAAGGCATCAAGTCTATTGACAAAAAAGAAGCTGACCGCGTGCCAAAAAGACAAGTTCGGGTCTATCATGGCTATGTTATTGTTTATATTGAGTTGTTAATTTTCAAACGCATCGCCTAGTAGTGAAAAACCAAAATATGCGATAGAGAAAATAAATAAGACGTCAGGAGACTTAGAAGAAAATAACAAACTTCTTATGGCTCAAGGTAAAACAAGAAATAGACGAGCTCCTTTACGGTTAATGGTATCACTATATCACATATTATTTGTGGTAATGGATGACGATGATAGGGTAGAAATGGAGAACAACATGAGAAACTTAGTAAGCAATCAGCAAAGTCTCAACGATTTGAGCAAGAAACAAACGTCCTTAGTCGATTCTACAGCTAATATTTTAAAAAGTACGACGGATGATATTAATGCAATCTTTAAGGGCATGAATAAAAGAATTGACAATATGACTGCGGTGCTGAAAGAATCATATTATGTGTACAAGGAGTCTATCAACTTTTTCATAATTACTAAGCAATTAAGCAATATAATAGAGGATTGCGAGGAAAGACAATCTGGAGTTATAAGTCTATTAATTGACATCAATCATGGTCGGCTTAATACTAATATGTTAAAACCTAGTCAGTTGAAAGGTGAAATTAAATAAATGCAAAAAGTGGCAGTCAAACAAACGAGATTGTGAAGAAAGTTGGTCTTGGAAGAGTGCCAACGATAACAGTTGTGAGATTAAGCCTCTTAAACCAAATAAGGCTTCAAACTGTAGGTATAGTTCCATCAGTGAGAACAAATCGTACTGGGTTGAGTTAGAGAAAAGAAGCAGCTGGCTTTTTAAAGTTAGGCACACCGATAACACTAGGTTACACTCAAAGTGCTCCAAGCCTGTTGATGAGAAATTCTGGTAGAGTTGAATCTCCAGATAACGAAAATGGCTTTAATTTTTTTTTCTATGGAAACATTTTTTAAAGTTTTTTTTAAGTTTCACACAAAAAAAATGTGCTCATTTTACGTTTATCATTTCATAGCTCGAGTTGTAAGCCAACCAATTTACCCGTCGAATGTTTTATTTTACAAGTCATTAACTAACTTTTCGATTTTAAAACCCTTTATGTATATTGGATAAGTACTTTGTGTGCTATAGCTCAATAAACTTGAAAAAAGGGGAAATTTCAATCTGTTAACTCAAATGTTAACGTGCTGCTAGCATCCTAAAATCTCGAATAAAATACGTTGGAAAATCAAAAAGTGTTTTTTTATAAAGTTGATCGCCCAAAGTATCAAACAGGCCTACAACTCCAGAAATCCGTTGAAATATAGATTTATCGTGGATTTTCAAAGTTAAGTAAAATGAGAAATTTTTTCAAATTTTAGGTCGGATGCCTACTAGATTAAAGGTACAGTGTTGGACAGCGCCATTAGATGGTCTGTTAACTTTGCTAGATGTGAACAGTCGGAATTAGCTATGAAAAAAAAGCTACGTTTTGTTAAATAAACAAAAACTTACAAAATTAAGTTGAAGTAAGATAAAAATTAACCTATCACCTTTATATACATACAGACAATGTATTGGTGGCCATATAACGTATTATAAAAACCAACCTTTTTTTCTGTAGAAAAAATATAGCAGGAGTATTTTGTACAAGGTCGTTTCGTTGTAGGCGGGTTCTGCTGGAAAACCCAATTCAAGCCTCTTGCCAGAGGATTAGGGTGCACAGTAAGTTTTTTATTATAGGTCGTCTTTTGCTTGTCTATTTCATCTTTTACTGCAAGAATGCCGAGATCCCTATGGATGTTTTGGTTGCGAATATACCATGGTGCCCCAGTGATAGTTCTCAGGATTTTCGATTTTGCGCGCTGTTTGATGTCTATGTTGCTGCTGCTCGCGTTTCCCCACAGCTGGGAGCCATATGTCCAGATATGCATTAGCGTGGAGTTGCAGAGCAGGACCTTGTAGTCCAGACGCAGTGGCGATCGGGCGTTTAAAATCCAGTAGAGGCTGCTAGCTTTTAGTTTTAGATGTAGTTTCTTGCATTCGATGTGCATTCGAGGTTAGTCGTCTGTCGAGGTGGACGCCGAGATACGTTACTTCCTTGAATTGGGGAATCTGCGTACTATTCAAGGATACTGGGGAGCATGTTTGCCTGTTAAGAGTAAAAGTTATGTGTTTACATTTTTGTTCGTTTATTTTAATACGCCAGTCATATAGCCACTTCTCAACTACCATGAGGTGACTTGGTAGTTGGGTTGTTGCTTGGTTTGGGCACTTCGAGCGACTTAGGATCGCAGTGTCGTCAGCGAACGTGGATGTTGTTAGCCGCTCGTTCGTAGGTATATCCGCTGTATGTACTCGTCAGATGTTGCGTTGTACCTTACTGCAAAGACTCTGTTGTAAAGATACGACTCAAGTAGCTTATGAGTGTACTACATGTAGGCAAAAGTGTTTTGATTTTATGCATGAGGCCCTTTAACCAGACTCTATCGAAAACTTGAGATACATCGAGAAATACTGCGCTGAAGTATTCCCGATACTCGAAGGCTGTGCGTATTTCTGATGTTATTCGGTTGACTTTTTCGATTGTGCCATGGTTTTGACGTTAGCCAAATTGATGAGCCGGGATAACATTGTGTGCTTACAGGTATGGTATTATGTGTGTTAGAAGGCATTTCTCGAACAGTTTGGACAGACACGATAATAAACTTATTGGTCTGTAGGATGACGGGATTGTGTGGTCTTTTCCGGGTTTCGGTATCGTTATGATGATAGATTTTTTCCATTTCCTTGGGTAATAGCTAAGGCATATAATCGCATTGAAGATTTTACAAACGACCTCAATAGCAGAGTTTGGAAGAGTTCAATTATCATTTTTGGAGTTATTAAGTCAGCGCCCGGAGCCTTTTTTGGTTTCAGTTCCCCAATGACTTTTGCGATCTCATTCGGCTGAAACAATGTTGGTAAAGACATAGTATTAGTTTCGGTTTGTGGTAGGACAAATGGACTAGTGGCCTGGTTGGGCTGGAAGACGCTTCGGAGATATGAAACAAATGTTTCGGCTCTATCTTCGTCGCTGCGGGCCCAGCAACCTGAAGAGTTTCTTATCGGGGTGACGGTTTCGATTGGAGAGCGTAGATTTGGGTTAGCCCTCCACAAAGGATGCTTTGCACTGGTTGGCGTAAGTTTTTCGATGTACCGTAGTTGTGCCTTTTCAGCGTCTTGTTTACGAGCTCGGTTTAGTAAGCGAGTAACTTGCTTAAGAAGCTGTGTTGAAGATGGCGATCTGTTGGTTTGCCAAGCACGTCGCAGAAGCCTCTTTTCCAGGACAAGCTGTTCAATTTGTTGATTAGTTTTAAATTTGTTGGGTTGTACGCCCTTCCCTTGTGGTGTTGAATTAGTGGCTGCTGCAGTGAGTACGTCCTCAAGAGCATCAGTAGAGCAGTCGATATCCGCTTCGATGTTGAGCTGCGGGGTTAGTTCAATATGGGAACTTACATATTTCTTATATTTAAGCCTGTTAGTTCTGTGCGACGTCAGCCTTTGGGGTTGATCTGTAGTTTCTGGGCTTTGAAGAAGAGATTTTAGTACTGGCGAATGGTCTGATGAATGCTCCGAAAACGCTTTGGCAAATATAATGTTGCGTGAAATATTTTTTGTCACCGCAAAGTCTATTAAGTCTGGCATTATTCTGGGGTCTGCTGGCCAATATGTGGGGCTACCAGGGGAAACATAGTCCAATTTGTTGCTCAAGTTTATGATTGCATTATATAATTGCCTTCCTTTGGGATTCACGAGACGCGATCCCAAGTGCGTATGCTTGGCATTATAGTCTCCTGCAGCTATGAAGCGATCTCCAAGTGAGTTGTAAAAATCCATGAATTATCCTTCCGAGATTGTAAAGCGAGGCGAGCAGTAGACAGCGGTTATGGATAGGTTGCCATTACCTGACTGCACTTTAATAGACGTAGCCTGCCAGTAATTAGTTGAATACCTTAGGTGAAAGTGGTGCTTTATGCGTTCTCTGACTAGGACGCCGGTTCCGCCGTGGGCTTTACCATCTGGATGATCTGTGCGGTAGAAGTCGTAACCTCTTATTTGGAAGTTGTATTTGCTTGTGAGGTGCGTCTCTCCGAGCAGCATAATGTCGATATGATTTTCATTCAGGAACTGTGTTATTTCAAGTTTATGCCGTGAAACGCCATTGGCGTTCCACATTATTAATCGTAGACTAGGCATCAGTTATTTGGACTGCTGAGCTACAAGCAACTGTATCACCATGTTCTGGTTAAGTGTTTGCATGGTCGTTTTCATGAAGGACATTAATTCTGTTAGCTTCCATTGTGCTTTGTGGCTGTCCTGGGGCTTTTTGAACGTTTTGTAGATTAGACTGGAGGGGGTTTTCCATACCTGAGGATCCAAATGATGATCTTGCGGCCTTGGCAAAAAATATTAAATAAAATAAAATATTCCCTTTAGTAAGCGGAACTACATGAAAATTTCCGTCCCCGACCAGCGGATTAATTTTGTTGACCAGGGCGTTCGAGCTTTTCTCCCTTATGTAGATTGGTGGGGGCTTTGATTTCTTTTGGGTCTCTTGACCCATTTCCGGTAGATCAGCCGCTAAAAAGGCAAATATGTTGCTGTTAGATCTCCTGGGTTGATCATTGTCTCCTTGGACACGGTTTATCTTTGTCTTGTTACCGGTCGCGTTGTTCTGCGGGCTACGCTTTATTGGGATTTAGCGATACATGCCGGTCTGTAGGGCCGGACCGCCTGTTGAATAGTGCCAATATTGGCTTTGGAGCTAACAGTTTTTGATGTTATTGTATTTTGCGCTGCAGTCCATGACATCGCAGTCGTTTCCGCGATATTAGTCGTTGCTTAGTTGTTGCTGTTGGTTTTCCCGCCGTTACTGTAGTTGTTGCTGTTGCTTTTGCTGCAGTTGCAGAAGTTTTGTCACAGCTTGTTGTTGGGTTTTAACACTGAGAACTTCATGATGTAGGTGTAGGAGTGGGTAGAGCGGGTGAGCAAGTCCGTGCTCTTTGGCTATCGACCGCCAGACGGTTGCACTTTGTCGCCGTTTCGTTGCTGTCGCGCGTTGAGAAATACGAGAAATAACCAACGGTTACTTGGGCTCACGGAGCTTCTACGCAAAGCACGTACTCTTCAGGTGTGACAAGTTCGCGATGGAGAGACACGCACTGGAGGAGGAGTTGAACGCAGCGATCTCGACGGACAACCTGGTGAACATCATGCTTCGCAGCGACGCCGACTGGCAGAAGGTCAGCGACTTCGCCGCGCTCATCATGACCAGACTAAGGTCTGACGAGCAACGAAGACGAGAAGTGCGGTAAGGGTTGGGCCCTCTGCTTTCGCGAAGCAATGCTTTGCGGCGGTACCGCGGAAGTGTCGGACCCCCCTGTATTA
>VNJO01009681.1:0-43599 GCA_008042535.1 Drosophila tani | reverse complement strand
AACTCCAAAAATTTCTGATACCAAATTTTGTGACGATTAATAGTTATTTAAACAAAAATATTTAAAAAGTTTTTAATTAGTTTCAAAATCGGCACGCTGCCTGTTTTGCCTTTTTTAATTTTGCATCTAAGTGCCGATTTTGAAACTAATTAAAAACTTTTTAAATATTTTTGTTTAAATAACTATTAATCGTCACAAAATTTGGTATCAGAAATTTTTGGAGTTGAATGTGCCATCGTCACTTTAATCTCACCTCGTTAAGAGGTGTTTTTATTTGATTGAATGATAGGGACAAACGCACCATTAAACACATTGTGGACTAGGAACCTTTCTAAAGTGCCGTAGAAATCAGTGAAGTTTTAAAGACAACTCTAGATAAGGATGTCCACGCAGAAACAATCGGACAATAAAAGAATTCGGCTGTGGCTCTTATACACCACGCAAGAAGCCGCACGTGTCAAAAAAAAAATCGCCTTCCGAGACTTGAATTCGCTAAAACCTACAAAAATCATCCCGTTGAGTTCTGGAGAAATGTTATTTTCACTGACGAGTCTAAATATAATATATTTGGATCAGATGGCCGTTTTAATGTTTGGCGGCGACCTGGAGATACCTATACACCAAAATATACGATTAAAACCGTAAGCACGGTGGAGGAGGAGTAAGGGTTTCGGGTTGTATGGGATTTGCAGGCGTCGGGAACATGGAATTCATTGACGGAATTATGGATCACAAAATGTATATCGAAATCCTTAAAAGAAACTTACAGCAAAGCGCAGATAAGGTTGAAATTAGATCATCTTTTTACTTTTACCAAGATAATGATCCAAAACACACGGGCTTAAATACTCGCCTCTGGCTGCTGTATAATGTTCCGTACCTGCTTAAACCACCACCGCAGAGTCCCGACCTAAACCCCATAGAGCACGTATGGAATCAACTTGAAAAAAACATAAAAGGCCCCGAGATTCGAAATAAAACGGATCTAAAGGCTGCGCTACAGGAGTGGAACAAAATGGACCCATCTTATCTGGAAGCATTAGTTTCATCCATGCCAAGACGACTTAATGAAGTCATTAAAATGAAGGGATACCCCACGAAATATTAAATTTAATTTAAAACGGTTAAATTAACTTTTTAGTTAACTTTATAGAAGGTGTATCATCACTTTTGTGGAACAAAACGTATTAAGTTTTTAAGTTTTTTCTAATTTTTAAGTAAGTTATGGGAAAAAGTTGTTATATTAATTTTTAATATTATTAATATTGTTTAAATAGACAACATGGCATCATTACTTTTTATACCCGGTACCCATAGGGTACAAGGGTATTATAAGTTAGTGCCAACCGAGAATGTATGTAACAGCCAGAAGGAGGCATCTCCGACCCCATAAAGTATATATATTCTTGATCAGCATCACCAGCCGAGTCGATTTACCCATGTCCGTCTTTCCGTCTGTCCGTCCGTGTGATACAACAGATCTCAGAGACTATAAGAGCTAGAGTTACCAAATTTGGTGACAACATTGGAATCTGTTGCACGCAGATCAAAAATCATAAAACAATTAAAATAAGCTATACTCGTTATTTTTGGGTTTAAGTTAATAGATACAATAAATGAATAAAATAGAGCGGACGTTTCCTGAAAATTTTAGTAAAATCGAATGATAAACATAAAGATACTACTAACAAGCTTAGAATTTTAACACACCGCCCTAAGGCACTGCTGTTGCAAGCTATAGCCGACAGGTGGCGCATTCGAGCCTTGGCCGTGCGATATAATGGCGCCAACTGCAGAAGATATGACAAAAGAATATATCAAGAAATGACAAAAATTAACAATTCATTTTTTGACGCCGATCGAGCGGGTTTTTATGTGTTTCTATAAAATATATCATTCATATTTAAGTATGACATTAAATTGTTTAGGTCGGGAGCTAATTCGAGAGGCGATTTATTTTAAGAAGTATCGAAGTAGACTATTATAATGTATGTACAATTTTAAATTGCCCTTTAGTGTGAAGCGCAAACCTTTAGGTACCGGGTATCTCACAATCGAGCACAGTCGACTGTTGCTTTCTTACTTTTTTTTATTTATATATTTCTATTATAAATATTAATTTAGTAATTTATATCTAGTTGTTGTTCATTTTATTTAAGAGATCTTTTAAAAGTTCGTTTCTTTCAGACTGCAGTCCTTTCAGTTGCTTTCCTCCTTAAGTTCTTCAACTTTCTCCTTATCTATTTGAAGGGCCATACTTTTTTGATAATATTGGTCCTTCTGGACTCTGACCTTTCGCTTTCGACCTGCAACTACTTGGGAGCCTTCGGAGAAATCGGATGCATCGGTGTTTAACTTGGAACTGGACGGCCCGTCATTGGATTCGTCGTAGTACCCTTCCAAGAACTTAGTGAACTCTACAAGCTGACCGTCGTTTTGCTCCTCTGTAAGTTTGGTCGCAAGGGTACGCGTACCATTGACGGCGAAGTTATCTTCAAATATGGCCTCCATCTGCTCGAAAAACTCCCATCTGGTGAATCTCTGCTCCGATTCCTCACCTTGATGTTGTCGAAAGTCTTCTTCAGATTGCGAAACTTCATGTCAAGCTTGTCCGGATCCAAACCGCATACTCCACTGGCCTCCATCCCTTCGAGTATCTCCCTCCAAACAATTTAGTTTTTTTTCCTTTGGGTCGCGAAAGTCGGCCTTTCTCTTAAAGTACAGTGCCATGAGCAGTTTTGTGGCCGCAGTGGTCCAGATTTTGCTTTCCGCTGTAGAAGTAAAAAACGCCAATTCTTCTGTTTTTGCCTATTTAGCATAATATGCATATGTAAGTACACTTGTACATTTCAGATTTCTTCGAAACAAAATCCAATTTTTTTTTACTTTAGGCTCAACGACAGGTTCAAAGCCCATAAATTCCAAGCCGATTATTTTAAGGATGGCGTATGTATCATGAGCGTTCACCAGAACAACTTGATCACTGATTACTGATCCATTACTAATCAGTATTCATGTTGTTCTGGTGAACGCACCCTATGGGTGTTCAAGGAGCCAGTGATCAAGGGAACTGAGCGGGCAGTTTAATATGCAAAAGTAATACTTTCTTAACAAAAAAAAAAAAAAAAAATTATAAAAACGAGAAAGAAAGCTAACTTCGGTAATCCGAAGTTGGTATACCCTTGCAGTCTACAATTGGATCATTGAAAATCTAACAATTTTAGTAATGTGGAAAAAAAAACCGAATTTCGTAAATTTTACATTTTACATGTAGAATTTTACATTTTCATATAAATCGACCAATCGCTTCTATGGCAGCTATATGATATAGTTGTCCGATCTTTAAAAAATGAAAACCGTAATTATAGAACCATAAAAAACTGCTAAATCTCAAAGTTTATAGAAATACGTTTAAAAACAGAGAAATTAAATTTTTTTTACATTAATTTCGCCATCATTCCTATGGCAGTTATAGGATATAGTAGTCCGATCTCGGCTGTTCCGACATATATACTGCGTGCTAAAGAAATAAGACTATGCTGAAAATTTAGCTAGAAAGCTCAAAAACTGAGAGACTAGTTCGCGTAGAAACCGACAGGCGGACAGACGGACAGACAGACAGTCCGTCTGTCCGTCTGTCGGTTTCTACAGACAGATAGACGGACATGGCTAGATCGACTCGGCTGGTGATGCTCTGATGCCTCCTTCACTGCGTTGCAAGTATCATGGCAAAATTATAATACCCTCTGCAGGGATATAAAAATAATAATAAATAACAAAGTAAATGAACACATGCTACGAGGAGAACATGAATGTTCTCAACTTCGCTTCCATAGCCAAAGACAGTGTTTAAGGAGCCAGTGATCAAGGAAACTGAGCGTGCAGAGTAATATGCGAAAGTAATATTTTCTCAAATAAAAATACAATAAATAAAAATAAATAAATAAATAAATAGCAAAGTAACAATCATTTATTTCTTGCCGTTTCAAGAATTTACGGTATCAGTAAAGTATTGTATAGTATCTCATTTTTTTGCGTAAAAACCACCGACATTGATATTATTAATGGAAACTTTCCCAGCTCTCGGCATTTGCTCAAGGAAGCCGTGGACATAAATAAGCGCGAATGCAACGAGGATTGCGAGGATTATACTGACCCGGAAGCCCTCGCCTCGCCATGGATTCTGTCTTTCGACGAGCTGCGCCCCCTGATGCTGCTCATCGGTGAGCACATATTCAAGCGGATCACCCGGACGGGACAGGTCGAGCGAGAGCCAAAAGTAATATTTTCTCAAATACAAATAAAATAAAAAAAATAAGGAATAAATAACAAAGTAAATAAACACATGCTCCGAGGAGAACATGAAATTTCTCAACTTCGCTTCCATAGCCAAAGACAGTGTTTAAAATTTAAAAAAAAATAAAAAAATAAATAACAAAGTAAATGAACACATGCTACGAGGATAACATGACTGTACTCAACAAGAGACAAGAGGGTAAATGGTGCTGGTGGGATTGGAGGCGGCTGTGCGTACCATGCATCCTTAAGAGCAGGCCGAGTTCATCATCTCGTACAAGCTGCTCTCCCACGAACTGGGCTGTCCGCCGCCGCGCATCAAGCACAAGGCCGACGGGCTGTTCAAGGTGGAGGTTATTGGCTACACGATGATCGGCGATGATATTCCCAAGGAGGATCGCGAAAAGTTCCGTTTAGTGTACCCCAGGGCCAGAGAGATGAATTTGGTGGGCAAGGATCTGACCGAAGGGTTCATGCTATCTAGACATCTGCATGAGTGGCAAAAAAATCACATTCAAATGCACAAAGCTCAAAATGAGTTGAGTGAATTTGAAGCAAAGCCAAACTGAATTGAATGAGTTGAATCGCTTACGTACGACTCAGCCGCACAAAGAATAGAGAAAGAGAAACGAATTGAATGAAGTGAGAACTCTGAAAACTGAGACGCCGAATTCGAATGATTCGAGTTGCTACTGCAGATACACCAGTGTATCGCGCCCAGCGATCCGTGCAGATTTACAAAAACAATGCCACTGTAATTGAGGCGCCAGAGAGGCGGGAAAAAGGGTTGTCGGCGATCGCTCGAAATTGCAAAAACAAAGTGTGCGGTTGGGTTTTTTTTTCGCTACCTGCTGTGCTACCCAAACCGTTATGTGTCGTGCCCAACGCTGGTGTAAGGTCCCTGAAAATTCGAATTCCTACACAACAACTCGAATGATTCGAATATAACACGCATTACCAAATACATTCATTCATTTTTCGCTTCATTCCTTCTCATTCATTTCGTTCAACGTCTCAAGCTATGAAGCCAAACGGGAACGAATACTGATACAATGTCGTTTCATTTCTTGCATTCCACTCATTCCATTCTATTTCATTCGAATATACTCAATGAAACGTATGTTGTGAGTGATTTCATGCAGATGTCTAATGCTATCACTATAAAAGTAATATTTTCTCAACTAAAAAAAAATTAAATAAATAAAAAAAAAAATTTAAATAAATAACAAAGTAAATGAACAACACATGCTACGAAGAGAACATGAATGTCCTAAACTTCGCTTCCATAGCCAAATATAGTGTTTGAGAAGACCGTGATAAATAAAATAAAAAATAAATAAAGTAAATGAACATGCTACGAGGAGAACATGAATGTACTCAACAAGAGACAAGAGGGTAAATGGTGCTGGTGGGATTGGAGGCCGCTGTGCGTACCATGCATCCTTAAGAGCAGGCCGAGTTCATCATCTCGTAATAATATGCGAAAGTAATAATGTCTTTAAGAAAAATAAAATAAATAAAATAAAATAAAAAATAAAAATAAATTACATGAATAAGCTCGAATGCAACGAGGATTGCGAGGATTATACTGACCCGGAAGCCCTCGCCTCGCCATGGCTTCTGCCTTTCGATGCTCCCTGATAATGCTCATCGGTGAGCACATCACCTGGATCACCCGGATCAAAAGTAATATTTTCTCCAAAAAAAATAAAAAAATAAAATAAAAAAAATAAATAATAAAACACAAAATAAATGAACATGTCGGAGTATCAATTTCTTCATAGAGCAACTTATAGATTCTCCTTGCAAACCTGGCAGTACTGCCGCTTATATAGGCAATTGGCCAGTGTAACCAGCCTGCGTCTCAGGGCTCACAGTGAGCAGTTCTTGGCGCGTGTTTCGAATTGTGGCTCCTTCTGTGACTTAAGCCGCGCGATTTAAAAATAAAAGTGGTCTTTTATTTTTTGAAATGATATGTTGGTTCTTTATTAGGTTTTTATTTAAATGCAAAATATACGCAGTGTGGTTTTAATTTAGTTATCCGGTACCCATAGGGTACAAGAGTAATTAAAGTTAGTGCCAACCGATAAGGTAAGTAACAGGCAGATGAACAAATCTCCGACCCTATAAAGTGTATACATTCTTAATCAGTGTTATCAGTCGAGTCAATTTAGGCATGTCCGTGTGTCCGTGGGAAACAACAGATCTCAGAAACTATAAGAGCTAGAGTTATCAAATTTGGTAAAAACATTGCACGCAGATCAAGTTTGGGTAAATTTCTGTTAGTTCAGCCCCTTCCAAAAAATTAAAAAAATATATGGGGGGTGCTTTAACGTACATTTGGGTATAAAAATTATGTTGGGGACGCTCTTAGTTTAGTCACAATAAATCTTAAAAATTTAGCCTAATTCCCATACAAAATACCGTGGTCTGTGAAGCTTAAAATTTTTGTCAAATTGTGCTTAGCGTCAATACTATATATGTCGACACTTTGCACACTTTGAATACATTTATGTGTGACATATAAAAAAATATATAAATTATAAGGAGAATTTTATAGTTAAGGACATACAGTTTGATGAGGTAAGGGAAGAGTATTGCTGTGATCATTAGTTCAGATAGAATGTAAAGGATGTAATTTTACTAATTCATGTTTTTTTTTTTTTTTTATACCCGGTACCCATAGGGTACAAGGGTATTATGGGTTAGTGCCAACCTTTGTCCGTCCGTGTGAAACAACAGATCTCAGAGACTATAAGAGATAGAGTAACCAAATTTGGTGACAACATTGAAATCTGTTGCACGCAGATCAAGTTTGTTTTAACATTTGGCCACGCCCACTTGCGCCCTCAAAAATCATAAAAAACTTAAAATAAGCTATACTCGTTATTTTCGGGTTAAAGTTAATAAATACAATAAATGAATAAAATAGAGCGGACGTTTCCTGAAAAATTTATTTAGTAAAATCGGATGATAAACATGGGAGATACTAGCAATAAGGTTAAAATTTTAACACATTTTTTGACGCCGATCGAGCGGTTTTTTATGTGTTCCTATAAAATGTATCATTCATATTTAAGTATGACATTAAATTGTTTAGGTCGGGAGCTAATTCGAGAGGCGATTTATTTTAAGAAGTATCAAAGTAGACTATTTTATAATGTATGTACAATATTAAATTGCCTTTTAGTGTGAAGAGTAAACGTTTAGGTACCGGGTATCTCACAGTCGAGCACAGTCGACTGTAGCTTTCTTACTATTTTTGTTTATATTTTAATAATGGAGTTATCGTTAACTAAAGTATAAATCGTCTGCTGTATCATGAATTAAGTGGCACCCTGTATGCAATTTCAAAGAAGTTTACAATACCTTTCGATCAAGATATAAATGGCTCTGATCGGACTATCGTAGCAGATTTTCCATTCTACGGCTCTATATAGTAGTCTTCTTGGTCACCACAGTCTCGGTGCTCATCGTCACTACGTGACTGCCATCTACAGTGATTAAAAATGAAATTACAAATTCCATGTAAAAATACAAAGGATTGCATGTGCACTTCCGTCCACCAACCAACTGTAAATGCTTAACATGCTTAATAATTTATGAGGAATTTGCAATGCGCTGTAAAAATGGAAAAACATCGAAAATTCCCTACCAAACATCGATGCTAGCAATGTTTCGAAAACATCGATGTTGGCATTGTATCAACACAGCGTGACCGTTTATGGTATTTTATATACATCATGGTATTTTTAAAAAGGCCAAATTCGGGTAAAAAGTATATACCAGTATATACTGGTATTTTCGATCAATCTCATGGTATTTTTTGATTTGGTCACTTTTGAGCAAGCAAAAGTACAGAAAAGACTAGGAAAACTGCACTGCACTAGAAAATTGCAAAACAACTGGCAAGGCCTATTGCAGTGGGTCAATGCGCGGTCCTGAGCAGGATTGCATCGGTTAAGGGGTTTGGCTTAAGCCACCGTGGAGGTTTTAAAATCTATTTTTTTTTTCTTACTCTTGCATTATTTTTTACTTTTAGGAATTCTTTAAGGCCTTGGCCACATCCCAACTCAAATTAGTTCAATTTATTTATATTTGCTTTGATCTCGAAACTACACTTTTAGAACTGGCGTCATCAAAATCTAGTAAAGGCCTATTTCTCTGAAATTTAAATTTAGTTACATTATGCAAAATGTAGCGTACGGGTTTTGCGATTACTCAATTAGTTTTTTATTTATTGACTTTTTTGTTGTAAAGTGTCGGTAAAAAATAAAAAGTTAGTGAACACATAAACTGTTAATTTTTTGCCGAAATTTTACCACAACAAAAATAGTCAAATGAAGACTGTTCTCATACAAAGACTCTTAAAATATGAAAAATAATTATTATAAGGAACTAAAACAAAGTGTTTATTTTTTTGTAGAAGTTAATAAAGAGAAACAATAAAAAATTGGTATTTTAATGAAAAATAAGCCTTAAAAAATATTTTTCGTGATTGTATTTTTTATTTTATTTCGCGAAATTGAAATGGTAGTTTATGGTATTTATTGTTGGGCCAAAATGTATTTTTTATCGTTATCGGCGCGGTCACGCTGATCGAGACTCATCGCTGAAAACGTAAACAAAAATTTTCCGGCGCTAGGCAATGCTCGATTATTATTGTTAAAAATTAATAGATGAGTTAAAATGCCAAACTGGAATCAAATACAGTCGCAGCTTCGGAGCTCCAACAACCCCGTTGTATTTTTCGACATAGCCGTGGGCACAACGGTAAGCTGCGACAAAGTGGGTATTTACATCCGTTTAACCCCATTTCGGTTCATTTCAGGAGATCGGAAGGATGATATTTGAACTGTTTGCTGATACCGTACCCCGCACAGCAGAAAACTTCAAACAATTTTGTACAGGCGAGTACCGACCGGATGGCGTACCGATTGGCTACAAAGGCGCCAGCTTCCACCGGGTGATCAAGGATTTTATGATACAGGGCGGTGACTTTGTGCAGGGCGACGGCACCGGCGTGACCAGTATTTACGGCAACACATTCGGCGACGAGAACTTCACTCTGAAGCACGACTCGCCCGGACTCCTGTCCATGGCGAACAGTGGCAAGGAAACCAACGGCTGCCAGTTTTTCATCACGTGCGCCAAGTGCAACTTCCTGGACGGAAAGCACGTAGTTTTCGGCCGTGTCCTAGACGGCCTGCTGATTATGCGCAAGATCGAAAACGTACCCACGGGACCCAACAACAAGCCCAAGCTGCCAGTGACGATATCGCAGTGCGGGCAAATGTAGCCCAGAAATTGTAGTCTTGTTTTTTTCTTTTAATAAAGATGCTATGATGTGTTTTATGAAACGCAGCGAGTACCTTGGAATATGGCGAAATAAATAGTTCTAAATAGTCTAGTTATAGACCGCATAACCACCAGCTGCCGCCTTCTCCTTTCGCAGAGTCCGACAGTCCTCAATCATGAAACTGAAAGGGAAACGAAACATGATTAAAACGTTCATGGAGCACCCCGTCGCAGTACCCACTCGTAGTAGAGCGAAGCCAGCGGAACGGTGGCCAAGTGCCAAAGAGCGTGGGCATCAAGGATCCAGAGTATTGGGGGAAAGTCCAGCAGCTCGAGACCCATGGCCAGCGCCATTAGGACATAGAAGCGCAGAATCCTTTGGAAGTACGGCCTGCGTTTGCGTACGAGATGGCACCACACAAACCAGCCAGCGGCCGCGATCGCGCCCGTGGCAATATTCACCATCATATTAAAGGAGTAGCTGAATTTGCCGACACTCAGGTAAGCGAAGTAGTTAATGTAGTAGGAGAGGAACGCCAGCGAAATCACTCCGCGCAGGAACAGCGAGTAGCGGTGCAGCATTCGCATCACCATGGCGTACAGCGAGCAGAGGATGATGGAGTAGGCAAAGGCGTAGTCTAGCAGCTCGGTCAGGGGGAAATCTCTCGTGTGGAAGATGGCTGACCACACCCAACCGTTAAGACTTGTCTGTAAGTCAAAATACGTACTTAATTATGTTAAATGTCTGAGCCGATGTGTAGACAGGTCATACCACTCCGAATATGTGGGTCAGCATAAAGCATGGACTGTCCGGACGCACTTCCCGGCGAAATTTGCGCAGCATGCGCAGGTGCACGGCAAAGTTGAGCGCCGAGAACAACACAGAAGCTGGCTCCTGCATGCCCAGCAGGCGGAGGAAGGGCCACTTGCCGTAGAACTGCGGAATAGGCCATCCCCGCTCGAAAAAGGCCAACACTGTCCTCCACATACAGCCATATTGGCACTCGTCGGCGCAGCTCCACTGAAAGAGTCGGTCGAAAACTGACTGCTTGTAGAACTTCACTGCCTGCTCCTGAATTTCCAGTCCATCTAGAAAAGCAACCGAGGCATCCGCGTCAGGTGATAGCAAGCGATAGCAGTTACATGCTTACCTGCCGAGCAGTTCGTTCGCTCGCAGTTCTGCCGGCAGTTGTGAAAGAACTGTGTGCGGTCGCCGTTGGAGGCGTGGCACGCTACTACGAGCGCCGCTCCAATGAGCAGGATTATTGCACTTGAATCACGACTAGACATGGTTTAAACTAATTACATTTAAGGTGCGCTCGCCTCGCATCGACCTGTAATATTTTGTAAACATTGGGACTATTGATTTATCGTCCCATCATCGAATTCATATATCGATAGACCGCCCGACATACAAACATATTAGAGATGAAAGAAACTTCTTTTATCGACGTTATTTATTTTAAGGTTTTTTCACTTTGGCAATCATTTAAAATTGAAAGCATACATTTTTAGCATATCATATAAAATAGTTGTACAAAAATAATATAATTCATCTGCTTCTTCCTTTTTTCTTTGAGTGATATTAGATATCGAACATCGCAGGTGTCATCGAACATGTGCCAATCGATGTTTCTTTCAGCTCTAATACATATGCCAAAACAAATAACCAGCTCCTGCTGTTTTGCTCTCGTTCTTCAGAAATGAAACAAAAATTTGGCGAAAATTAAGTGGAATATGTCGTGGGAACGTCTGCAGCAATTGGTACATCCAAGTGGCACGGCATAAATCTGGGATCGAGCAGCTGGTGACTCTGCAGGTGGAGTTTGCTGCACTGGTGCACCACACTGCTATCAGGCATTGTCAGCCATGCATCTGCCAAATCGAAACGATCCTATAATTAGAGCATGACTCACCTGCCCCAAGTGAGGAGATCAGGAGTGCGAGACTATTGAGAGGAAACCTGCAATCGATTCCGAGCCCACCGGATGTCCGAGTATCCAAGCACCCAAGGAGATGCCTTCGTGCCAGCAGTAGCCCGGAATAGCCGGGAGCCACGCAAGTCGCAGCACGGTATCAAGGTAAGGGTCATCTCTCTCCTAGGGTGCTCTCTTAATTCTCGCTAATCTACATCGTCGGATTACAAATTAGCAACGCGAGCCTTTGGTCTTTTTCATCATGCGTCTGAACCTGAAAGCCGTGCTGCTCATCCTCATTGTGGCCGTGGTGGTAATAACGCTAGGCGTTTACATGCGATGCGCCGCCTTCTCCTTCTCACCGGACTTTGTGCGCACGCTAGATAGGCCGGCAGCCAGGCAGTCGTCCGGCGGTGGGGATGCCACCGCGCTGCAGGACATCGAGTGCTCCATCAACCAGGAGTACAGCGTGCACTGCAAGCGGGACGAGAACGCCAACGAGGTGTACCTGCCCTTCTCCTTCCTGCGAAACTACTTCGAGGTGAGCGGAGCAGTCTCCACCAGCGGCACCGAGGTGGCCAAGTTCAACTGGATGCACAGCACGGCCAAGGTGAACCTGCCCAGGGGCAAGTACGACGCGCGCGGCGTCTTCATGTACTTCGAGAACTATAACGTGGAAGTGCGCGACCGAGTGAAGTGTATTAGTGCTGCCGAGGGCGTGCCCGTTAGCACGCAGTGGGAGAAGCGCGGCTACTTCTACCCCACACAAATAGCCCAATTTGCGCTGTCGCACTACAGCAAGAACCTCACGGAGCCAGCGCCGCGGGTCCGAGTCCTGGAGGACGCCGACGGCAACCAGATGGACTGGAGCACGCCCAAAACAAGCAATATGACACGCATCTGGCACCATAAATTCAACACAAGCGTGGTCCAGTTCGAGACCGCGCCCGGCTATGAGGGCGCCATCAGCATCGCCCTCAACCAGACCTTGGACCTGCTGCTAAGTGTAGACCTGCTGTTGGTGACCAATAGCAGCAGCCTGATGGTCACCGTCCAGAACCGCGACACGCGGCATTGTTACAGCCTCCACTATATACCCGCCGACCTGCTGCTCAGCGTGCAGGACTCAAACATATACTATGGCCTGGGCGGGTCGGCGCTAAACAAGTGGCGTCACATCACCCGGGACCTGCACATCGACGTCCAGAAGGGCATCGTCCTGGGGGACAAGAGGTCGCCGCTAAAGGTTCGCCGTTCCGACCTGGAGGTCCTTTCCATCGGCTTTCTAGGTCTGGGATTTTACGACAACATAACACTGTCCACCAGCGACCATCTAGCGCACTTCTACGACGCCGCAGAGTGGTTTGTCCACAACCAGGACTCCAAAACGGGTGGCTGGACCAATCCCGTGCGTCGCAGCCTCAACGGATTCGCCGAGCTGCGTCCCGGATGGATCTCAGCAATGGGACAGGGCCACGCCATATCTGTGCTGGCCCGAGCCTACTGGCATTCTGGCGGAGATGAGCGCTACCTGCGTGCGGCGACGGCAGGCCTTCAGCCATACAGGGTCTTTTCGCGTGACGGCGGCGTTCTGGCACAGTTCATGGACAAATACTACTGGTGCGTACATACATCTTTAAAATTAACTATGCTAATTACGTGGCTTAGCTCTGTTAGCTATACCCAAAAAAAAAACAAGAGTTTAACCATTCTACGCGTTGTCTTAAAAGTATACTCAAGCAGTATAACGAGTTTAGTATAGATTTTATACTTCAAAATATTAAATATATACTGCAAAGTATAATTTTTATACTGCAAAGTTTCAATCGTGTATTTTTGAGTATTATTTTTATACGAACCTACATCGAAAATTCGATAACAGATCGCGTTAGCTGGAATTTAGTGCTTTTCTGTTTGTCGCGTTAGTGATTATTATGAAATATTGGTGCAGATGAGTATAAAATGTATACTTTCGTAATATTAAATTGATAAGCATCTTATTATAAAAATTTTCATACTCAAGAGTATAGAATTCATGTAACAATCGTATAGGTTCTATGATGATTTTTTTTTGGGTGTAAGAATGTTGAAGTAAACAATACTTGAAAATTCGAAAAGAAAACGCCTTCGCACTTGCCTCTGTCTAATTGAAACACTTTGTTTCTTTTTCTTCTCATCTCTTATTTTTGCTTTTCTGTTCGCGCTCTTTGAATAACTACACAAAAAAAATCAACATAGAGTATACTATTGAGTATTACAAATTTCTTAATAAGGTGCTTATTAACTTGATACTACACCCAAAAAAAAAATCATCATAGAACCTATACGCTTGTTACATGAATTCTATTCTCTTGAGTATGAAAAATTTCTTAATAAGATGCTTATCAATTTAATACTACGAAAGTATACATTTTATACTCATCTTCACCAATATTTTATAATAATCACTAACGCGACAAACAGAAAAGCACTAAATTCCAGCTAACGCGATATGTTATCGAATTTTCAATGTACGTTCGTATAAAAATAATACTCAAAAATACACTATTGAAACTATAGAGTATAAAAACTAAACTTTGGAGTATACATTTGATATTTTGAAGTATAAAATCTATACTAAACTCGTTATACTGCTTAAGTATACGTTTAAGACAACGCGTACAAAGGTTAAACTCTTGTTTTTTTTTTGGGTGTACACAAAAAAAAATCGCTATAGAGTATACTATTGAGTATTACAAATTTCTTAATAAGGTGATTATTAACTTGATACTAGGAAAGTATAAAATTTATACCAATTTAATGCGATATCGAATTTTCAATGTTGGTTCGCATAAAAACCATACTCGAAAATACACAATTGAAACTATAGAGCATAAAAACTATAGCATTGAGTAAGAATTTGATATTATGAAGTATCAAATCTGTATTAAATTCGATACGCGTTAGGCCTTTTTTTTTATAATATTTTAATAACATAAATGCAACTAAGACTGTATTAATAACCCGTTAACTGAACATATTTGAGTTTAGCCAAGCTTGACCGAAATCTTTTTCGTTCAAACAGGTATGAGGAGTATCCCACCACGCCACCTTCATACGTGCTCAACGGCTTTATTTACTCGCTGCTCGGCCTGTACGATCTCAACAGCACGGCGCCAGTGAAGATCGCACGCGAGGCTGGCAAACTGTTTGCCCAGGGCATGTACTCCCTGAAGAAGATGTTGCTATTGTACGACACGGGCTCCGGGACCAGCTATGACCTTCGACACCTGAGCCTGGGTGTCGCCCCGAACCTGGCACGATGGGACTATCATGCAACGCACGTCAACCAGCTTCTCTTGCTGGCCACCATCGACAGTGATCCGCTAATTGCGCAGACAGCGGAACGCTGGAAGGGCTATATGTTTGGCAGGCGGGCCAAGCATAACTGAGAACTAAGGAAACTGGCGGCATACCGTCGTCGAAAAAGTGATATTTTGTAAGGCTTTTGCAGGGCATTGTGCTTGACCATTCTAAATGGTTGCATTTTGGTGTCACCTTTCCGGCCCGGAATTGATTCCGTGCTTTAATCTTATTATTTCCGACCTAGCCTGGGCTCAAGAACCGGCCAGGCGTCTACCAGGCGGTTAAGCTATGTACCTTTATCTTCAATTGCTATTACTTAACTGTTGGCCTCTTCTCTTTTACCATTTGTTAGTCCCCAACTCATAGGCAAATTTGTAGCTGCACCCGCGCTCACTGGACAATATCAAGAATATAACAGAAGTAACTTACATTTAACACTAAACCCTTATTGTTGTAGCAAGACTTTTTTACAGCGCAAAACTAAGTAGAGTTCTCGTAACACTCCACAACCCTGTATAAAGTAATTTTAATGTAGAGAGCTTTTCATAATAGTTGGTAGCATCTGTTATATGCATATGTAGACACCCTCCCCGGTAATGATAATCGTAACGTTCCCACTTTAACTAACTGCCCCATAGAGGTGTAGAAACATCGATGTTTGCGGACATCGATGTTTTTCGATGTTTAAATAAAAAACATCGATGAAAAAAACATCGAAGTTTTTCGATGTTTTCGTAAAAACATCGATGAAACATCGATGTTTTCAAGAAAACAGAAAAAATAATTTCCTCTAAAAAAACATTAAGTTTTTTTCCTTACTTAGTAATGTGACAAAAACATCGATGTTTCCCCACAAAACATCGATGTTCCCAAACATTTCAAAAACATCGATGCATCGCTGTTTCTCCACCTCTACTGCCCCAAGCATTCATGAATAGATATGGATATCGATAACGAAGCACGATAATAACTATTTCTGTAGATGGTAAGCATGTAATGTAATATAATGTACTTTAGCGCGTAGGCCACCTGAGGAGGGTATTCTTCTGTATTTCTCTCAACTTAAACGATGCCATTCCAAACTTAATTTTAGTTTATCATCTGTCAATTAATAGAATCGAACTAATGTATAATTTGAATTTGAATGTAGTCTTCGGATGCGTATCCGTTATCCGTTATCTTTGTTGCTACTACTAACCCAAAACGAGACTGTTCACGAATATTAGTTTTTAGTATTGTGTTAAACGAATCAACAAATTAAAGTACTTAATTTATGTTCTTTGTACACGTCGTGTATTGTATTAACAATTTGTGTCTATCCATTTGGCTAGGGTAAGGGTAAGGGGTCAGGATCGCTGCGAGGTCAGCACATGCGATCGAATCGAGGGAGGGCCGCTCCGCCGCTGCACCTCCTGGATGAAGGCGTTTTCCATTTGGTCGCATATCAGGTCGAAGAAGATGTTTGCAACGTTGCTGTGCAACAGCGACTTGAATTCAAACGAGACCTTAAAGTCCAGCACACAGGAGTTGGGTATGTCCTTGAGGCCCGGCCTAAAGCGCCACTCGTTCAACAGGTAGTTAAAGAGACGTCCATCGTGGCATTCGGACTTGACAAGGCTGGGCGGCACCAGCGTGACACGCGACGTGTAGGCCTCGTTGAGCGGCGGGAAGCCCACTATTAGGTCTGCCTTGAAGGCGCCTCCTCCGCTTTCCTGGCTGTGGACGTGCGAACGCTTCACATACGGCACGAATTTGTGGTAGTTGCTGACGTCGGAGACGACGCTGTACATGTCCTGCATCGAGTACCTTGTTGGATAAATTTGTGGATGATTTCATCATTTCGTCATTATTTCGGCCATATTCAGTGCGCAATATTCTTACCCAACGAGCTCCTTCTTGGTATACCAGCGGTTCTTGGTGCGAAAATCATTGAACGTTATGTAGGACCTGTGGATGCTGTTGGAGAAGCTGCGCTGGTGAAGCTGCTGCGGATGATGCTGCTGTTGGCGTCCACACCCACTGCAATGGTAGTAGAAACACCGCTCAATTTTGCTGCACCGAAGGTGTTCCAGGCTCGCCATCGGCTTCAAATTATGTAATTTACATTTACCTGCTGACCTTGTTTCAATAAAGGGTCGCAGCAGTCGGAGTCTGACGTCCAGGGCTTTCAGTGTGCTGCTGCCCTTTAGCATTTTGCTCAAAGCTGGTCGAGATTTGACACAAAATAATGGTAATCGAAAAGAAAAACAAGAAAAATGTGCTAGCGGGTGGTCCGATAAAATATACCAACTGTGACTTTTAAAAATACCACAAGAAATACTGCTTGTAGACCAACGCAATGAATGGGAATATTTTCCACCCACAAAGGCCATGTCCGCCGTCCGTATCTACGCAAACTCTGTATTCTGAATGAAACTATTCCAATGGTTTTATTTTCTTCGTAAGAATAAGAGTATAAAAATTTAAATTTGACCGTCAAAGGTGCACATAATATGTATTTGAAAGCGTTTATATAAGTATTAGGTAAAAATCAACAGGCTAGTTCCTTATGTGTCTTAGAGCTTTTGCAAACAGCTCCTCCTGGTCGCGCTGAAAGTGAATTGCAGACCAGAATTTTAGGGTTTTGCCAACAATAATTTATTTTCTACATAATAGCACACAAGGAACGTTCCTCCTCCTGCGGCGCCGCCTGGCCGGAAAGCTCTTTCTGCTTCATCTCCAGATATGTGTTCTCGTTCCGCTTCTCCATCCAGTCAGGCAGTGGTGCAGCCCAGTCCGTCGGCGGCTCCCTTCGTTTCTGCCAGGTGTCGTTGGCAAAGTGGGCGCGCAGGCGGGTTAATCGGCGCTCCTCCTCGCTTTTTATCACTGCCACGCCGGCTGCCACATCGTTGCCATTGGACTGCTGGTATCGCTCGCAGTTCCGGTAGTCAGTCAGCCACTGGGAGCAGTCGGTGTCCTGGCCGAATATGAAGTACTGATGGAAGCGGGCCTTAAAACTAGTGCAGTCGTCGTATTCATCTTTGTAAAGATGACAGGGCCGTATCTGGAACATGCATTCATCATTATCCCATCTTATACAGAAGCTCAATACTTACTGCCCATGCATCATCTAGTGTGTTCTTTGTACTGTTTGATTTTATGTCAGTATTTTCAGGTTTCTTAGCCATTGTTGCTTAATTACATAAAAATATTTAGTGCACCCGGCCGCTGAAACAGCTGATTATGTTTTGAATCGATTCAAATAGCAATAACAAACAGCTGATACTATTATTGATCGTTCGAAAAATATCGATATGTAGATTTTCATCGGCGTGGTTTATTTGTCATACTTCCGGTATTTGTTGCACAGAAAATACCGGAAATACTATACTATAATATTACTAAAAAAATCGCTTTAAAAACCAAGAGACAGAAAGAACTTCTACTTTTATTGTAAATTTCTTCCTAAACTCATGGCTTTTATGAATTTTTTATAATTTTTGAGAAAAGTATCAGTATTTTAAAAACTGCCTTAAGTTTTATTTCCTGAGGTGTTGCTTTTGCTTCTGAAAACAAGTGGGAAAGCTACAGTCGAGTGTGACAGACTGTGAGATACCCGGTACCCAAAGCAATGTGGTTGAAATTAAATAGTGAAAAAAAAACATGTTCCAGGTTTTTTTTTTAGTTTGACAAAAGCGAAACTTGTAGCACTCAGTAAGGACAAGATTTGGAACAAAGATTGATTTCGGGCAATCTTTCGTTTTCAAAATATTCGAAAAAAAACTAAGTCATTCGTACGACTCAAAAATATGAAGCAGTTTTTTTTATGTATTTTAAATCACTGGCGCACGCAACACTTTTTCCATCATATTTATTTAAAAAAAGTGTAACTTTTTTAGTAATTAGACGTGCAAAAGATGAACTTAAATCGTATCTACATTAGAAAAAAATTTTATTTGAATATTATATAAACAAACTAAAAAAAAAAAAACATAAAAAAAGTAATATGTACAGAAAAAGTCGTATTTATTTTAAATTAAATTCTATTTTCATTCCGTTGCTTTCACTTATCTACATTAGAATTTTTTTTGTTTATTATCGATTTTTTTTAACTTTTTTGAAAAATATCGATTGTTTTTTTGCACTACCGATGCTTTGAGTATTCAGCCGTTGCAATTAAAAAAAAAGAAATATTGCTAAAAAAAAATATAGGACTGACCGATTAGACTTCATTTTAAGCCTTTGAAATAATCTTGACGATACAGTCTCGAATATTGAACATGTTAGATCATGAATGGAAATTAATCCCTTAAAGACGGAATCGTTTTAAGTGAGAAAATGGCGTCACTCACGGCTTCAACTGCCGATAATATAATTTGTATAGTACTAGATAGTATCGATGTTTCACTAGTAAAACATCGAAAAACAAGATAGTGCAAAACATCGATTTTTTGCCAGCTCTACAATATACTTTTTGGGGTCGAAGATGCCTCCTTCTGCCTGTTACTTACTTATAATACCCTTGTACCCAATGGGTACCAGGTATAAAGGTATCTAATTTCGCGAAATGTGTAGACAGTCTCTAAAATATTTTCAGCTTCTAATTAAGATTTGCATTCTGTTAGGACCATCATTTTTCCGTTCAGCTTGATAAGCTTTCGCATATCCTACAGTTATTCTTCGATTTGTCGAAGTTAGCTCATCCTTTATAAGTTTCTCAACTTTCGGTAGAGTGTATCAATGATTAAAACAAGTATGTATTTACTTTTCAAACGTATCTTTTAATACCAAATAATTGCACAATCAATCATTGAAAATGGTTAGCAATTTAGGGTCGCCGGCAACTATTTCGATTGATTCCGTGTAAAGTGTGTAATATGCGCTCACTGTGTAAAAGGGGGTTTAATATTTGTTTTCGTCGAACTTAAAGCCTTTCAAAGAATTTTTCCAAGCGTTTTCAGCATATTACAACAGAACTTATAAAATTATAATAACGATTACGTGTGTGTCCTTAATTACAGAGCTAAAACCCAATGGCAAGTTACAACTAAATCGTAGTCAAAAATTTACATTTTAAGTGGTTCCACGGTTTTGTTTAACAAACTACGGATAATTTTAGGATCGCTATTTATTCCATCGCATTCCATTTTGTTTGTACACTGATGAGAATTGCTGCTGGGCGCGAATCGAATTATCGCTCGATCTCGAGGTCAAACTAAGCATATAAAGATGTATATATGTATGTTGTCTACGTTTGGGGGTTAGTGAAGTATAATTACGCTTTATGGGTATGCGCCGTGGGGCTTTTTACGTCTAATATTAATCTGTAGTTTGACTTTAAGACTATTATCTAAAGAAAGTGACCGCACACACGACCGCAAGCCTGTGTGGATGTGGGTGGCCGCACGCCCGCCCGCCCTTTGCTTTCCTTTGCTCTCAAGACAGAACGCTCTCCAGTTGGAGCAGCTGCAGCAGCTGCCGGTGACAGCCACCCGGCAGTTAGTATTTGTTGTGCTGCGCCAGCAGCTGCATGTCCGTCAGATACTTAATGATGTGCACCTTGGCCTCAGCCTTCTGCCGCACGCCCAGCGTGTTGAGCATGTCCGTGACGACCATGCCGAACGACTGGTCCTCGGCGCTGACCGCCTGGGAGACGTTGTTCTGGAAAATCTTGATGGTATTAAGCATGTTGTCACTGTGTTCCTCCTCGCTGCGCTCGCGCTTCAGTGGCGGCTCGTAGAAATATGGCTTTTGGTCCTTTCCCACGGCAGTAGCCAGCTGAGCGTCTCCGGTGACCGTAATTTCTGTATATAGTATGTATAGGATGTGGTATTTAGTAAGGATTCCAGAGTTATTTTATAATAAGGTCCCTTACCGTGAGGATGAGTCAGAGCCTGGGCCGAGGTCGTGGCGCTCCCGTTGAACGGCTGTGCGAATATATCCACGACGGTCTGCTGTTGCGCCTGTTGCTGCTGCGAGGGATCTGCCACCTGGTTGGCATTCTGACTACCATTGGCGCACTTGCCGAGCAAGGATTCTCGATATTGCCGAATGGAGTCCACCAGGAATTGCATCTGCTTAAAATAGCGCCATCTCGATTCCTGGCACAGTTTCATCTCGCGGGCGAACTTGTCGCGCAGGCTCTTCCAACGTTTTGTACATTTTTGTTCTGAAAATGATAGAGCGAAACCATGTTGATAATTTTATTTGAATATCGTAGAGAAAAAAATTTACAAACGCTCTAATTAACAAGATAGAAAACTAACTTCCGTAATCCGAAATTTGTATACAATTTATTAAAAATGTATCCATTTCGAAAAAAAAAAAATCAAATACCAAATTAAAACAAGAAAGAAAGCTAGCTTCGGTAAACCGAAGTTTGTATACCCTTGCAGTCTGCACTTAAATCATTGAAAATCGAACCATTTCAGTAATGTTGAAAAAATATCGAATTTTGTAAATTTTACATTTTACATGTAGAATTTTACATTTTCATTTAAATCGACCGATTGTTTCTATGACGGCTATATGATATAGTTGGTCGATCCTAATAAAATTAAAAAATTCTAAAATCATATAAAACCGCTATATCTCGAAATTTAAAGAAATTCGTTCAAAAACAAAGAATTTACAATTTTTTTTACATTTATTTCGCCATCATTCCTATGTCAGCTATAGGATATATACTGCGTGCTAAAGAAATAAGACTATGCTGAACATTTCAGCTCGATAGCTCAAAAACTGAGAGACTAGTTCGCGTAGAAGCCGACAGACGGACATGGCTAGATCGACTCGGCTGGTGATGCTGATCAAGAATATATATACTTTATGGGGTCGGAGATGCCTCCTTCACTGCGTTGCAAATATCATGGCAAAATAATAATACCCTCTGCAAGGGTATAAAAATGAATAACATTTATCTAAACATTTTACATTTTAAATTTAGAATTCTAAGTTTTAATAAAATTCAACCGATCGCTCCTATGGCAGCTATATGATATAGTTGTCCGATCTTTATGAAATTAAAAACGTAATTCTACAACCGTAAAAAAACAGCTATATCCCGAAATATATAAAAATATTTTAAAAAAAGGTCAAATTGTTGTCCAATTAATTTTCTGATCTTTCCTATGGCACCTATGTATATAAAGTAGTCCGATATCGAAAATCGTATTTTAATTTCACTTATCAAGAATTTGCGAAATTTATGCTATGAATGTCGGGAATTCTTAAATTCGTGAAATCAAACCACGACACACGAGTTCTTGAATTTATATTAAACATTATCCCAGACTATCTGAAGTCAGCTGTTATTGGTAGCCTATAAAGGGAAAACTGAATTATTTTTGTCCTCCTTCACTTGGGCATTATCACCCGGCATAAGTCCAAAAGGATCTATGAGATTCCATATCTGTTTTCAGACAATTTTACTGTTTTGGTTTCAATTGGCCTAATTTGTATAAATTTTTGCTCGGCAACGCTAGCTAACTTAAACATAACTTCAATTATTAAAACCGAATTTAAAGATAGCTCTTACTGTGTTTATGCAATCAATACAAGAATTCTGTTATAAACAAGAAATATAGCTAATTTCGGTAAGCCGAAGTTTGCAAGTGGATCTTTGAAAATCGATCCATTTTGGTAAAATTGAAAAAAAAAATGTGTGCAATAATTTTTGATATTTTAGCTAGTTACTGGGCCAAATTCGGAGCATGCATTTCGGACCACAATATTTATTTATTTATTTATTTAATAATGTAGCTATTTCCGCTACACAGGAATGTCCTTTGGGAAGACATTTTCGCGATTGCAGCGCTTATCAAATGATGATAAACAATAGAAACAAATATAAGTAAAAACGAGAAAGAAATCTAACTTCGGTAAACCGAAGTTGGTATACCCTTGCAATCTGCAATTGAATCATTGAAAATCGAACCATTTTAGTAAAGTTGAAAATACCTTGAATATTGTAAATTTTACATTTTACATGTAGAATTTTACATTTTCATATAAATCGACCGATCGCTTCTATGGCAGCTATATGATATAGTGGTCTGATCTTAATGAAATTAAAACCGTAATTCTAGAAGCATAAAAATTGCTATATCTCAAAATTTATAGAAATACGTTGAAAAACAGAGAAGTTAAAGTCCGATTTCGGTCGTTCCGATATATATATATATACTGCGTGCTAAAGAAATAAGACTATGCTGAAAATTTCAGCTCGATAGCTCAAAAACTGAGAGACTAGTTTGCGTAGAAACCGACAGACGGGCAGACAGACGGTCAGACGGATAGACAGACGGACAGACAGACAGACGGACATGGCTAGATCGACTCGGCTGGTGATGCTGATCAAGAATATATGTATATACTTTATGGGGTCGGAGATGCCTCCTTCACTGCGTTGCAAACATTTGGTCAAAATTATAATACCCTCTGCAAGGGTATAACAATAGATCTCAGAGATTATAAGAGCTAGAGTTACCAAATTTTGTGACAACACTCGAATCTGTTGCACGCAGATCAAGTTTGTTTTAAAATTTGGCCACGCCCCCCTCCGCCCTTAAAAATCATAAAAAACGTTAAACGTTTTTTCTCTGTTTTTTTTTTTTGTCATTTCTTCCATTTTCCTTTGTTATTATACCCGGAGAACAACTAGAAAAAAAACTTTAGAATAAAAATACAAAAAAAAAAAAATATTTTGGTTTGTGTGGGATTGAACTCAGGCCAATTTGCAAATTGTAAATGCCTCGGCCGCTTAGACAACTGGGCCATTAGCCATATTGCATATGAAGCGCCATTTTTATACTAAGTATGCTTCGACAACTGTTAACCCAATTTTTAAATTAAATTGCCCGCGATTGTCACATCTAATAGCTTCTACATTTTCTTAATTAAAATATACTTTTTATTGTAATAGAGAAGTGTGTGTGAAAGAGAAAAGAGCTCGACTGCTGACCAAAAAATTGCGCGGAACCAAGAAATGACAAATAATAACAAAATGCACTGTCATACCCCAACGTTGCCGAACTGATATAAAATGTATTAATTGAATAAAGAGGAGAAATATGAATAAGAATCTGGAATAAAAATGTAAAAAAATTCGTTGACATGAGCGGAATATAACTCAGAACTTTTTTGCATAAAAAAACGCGAACTGGTTTGGACCAATTCTAATTAGAAATTTAAAATATAAATCACAAGATACCAACACTGGAAAATTTTTCCGACTATTTTTATTAAATTATAAATTATTACTATTTTAAATCCTTAATCTAAAAATAGTAATCAAATTACTAGGGATACCCTCAACTTTTTTGAGTATTTTATTAGATGAACACCCCGTTTTTTACAAAATTAAATAGGTCGGTACTATCACGATAGTATCGATAGTTTGCGAAAAAAAACTCGAAGCTATCGATGGTGCTAATAGCGGTAGTTTGACATCTCTAGCCTACACACTTTTTTAATCAGAAGGCGGTTTGTTTATTGTAATAGATATGCACAAGTCGACTCGTAAGTCTTTAGTGTTTTTGCTTTAAAAAGACACAATTTATTTGCAATGGCCACCCCGTGGTGTTCCCTGGGTCCCGATTTAATATATGACAAATAATTTATTAAGTCGGGAGCTAATTCGAGCGGCGATTTAATTTTTAATTAAGAAGTATTTAAAACGTCAAACGTTTGGGTAACGGGTAACTCTCGACTGTAGTTTTCTTACTTTTTTTGTAATGGGATTACACCTATAGGTCAACTCTGAATAATCTTTGTAAATTGATCTGTTGTCTGTTTATAAAAGTAACCACCCTGGACATCTATTGGTTTATTGTAAAAATACCGTCTATAGTTTTCTGACCATCTAACCTATCCAGGAGCCCTGTCGGAAAGCATCAATTCGTACCAAAACAAACCTAACCACTCGCGCCAGCAGCTGTTTGCCACCGTTGACAGAAGCAGAGGCGGCGGCAGAAGGCGCAGGCAGCAGCTTCCTAGCGTCAGCAGAGACGTTGACGTGATGGTGACGCCGACGACTGGTTACTGCCGACTTTGACTGGCCTCCACCCGCTGCCAAAAGTAAGACGGAAACCTGTGGCATTGTCCGCTTGGTCGTCTTTGTAGCAACTTCAGTTTTCGAGCCACCGTCTTGCATAATCGAAACCCGAATAAGGTGCAACATATGTATAGATGAAAATGTAGGGTTCGATCAACGCCCGGCGAGGGGTGGGAATGTACGGTGAATTTGGTTGGGTATACCTGATGAAAAAGAAACGAAAGCTGCCTGGTCGGTCTCTACTATACATACATACATACATATGTATCTACGAATGTGTGTGACTGTGTAGCCATACGAATGGTTTCGTGTGCGAGCGAGTGAGCTGTCGGCCAAAGCAGAGCTATAGAAGCAGCGCAGTGTACGAAAATAAACGCTGGCGCAAGCAGAACAGCTGTAAGTGCGAGCGAGACAACTACTGCGACGCGACAGCAAAGTACAGCAACTTCAAAAATATCGACTGAGCACACTGCCACTGAGGACTTAACCCGACAGAGGAAGCAGGGGCGGAGTCAGGGAGCCCGACGCGGGGCAATTATATTGGCCCTACAATTTAGTATTCAAATTAAAAAAGAAAATTCTCACCGATGATTGGTCAAATTATGAAATTACCTATACTAATTTTAGCTTTCCAATTTAATGTAATAAGTTTAGGTGTATTAACCTTAGAACGGGTCTTATTTCAATTTTAGACAAAATATCAGATTCCAATCAAGCGATAAAAAGTTGATTGGATATAAAAGGTTCGGCAAATGGATTAAATTTATAGTATAATTGGCCAAATGTTTCCGTGCGGACGTCTGCAACCATAAGCCCGCCCTCTGATACTGTAGCCCTTCCGCGGTCTCAGTGAGTGCGCCCCTGTGATTTCTCAACCATCAGCCAGCTACTGCGCCGCGTCGCCGTTCACTTTTGCGTCGTTTTCTGTACACTTGCTGCCTCTGCCTCTGTCACCGCCTCCGCCACGGCCTCAGTCTCGGCCACTGCCGTCGTCGACTCTCTGGCCCCCTTTACAGAATTAATCAATTGGCTGTTGTTGGGGCACGGACACAACCCGTAGCCAAAACCAGCCGAATTTCACTTACCAGGCACACCGACCGTTTCGGCGATTTGTTTCCAGGTCTGGGCCTTGCGCACGAAGTGCTTGTAGTTGTAGTGGGACCTATCGTATATCACTGGGTTCAGCTTGACAGCCTCGATGAGATTTAGATCAAACTGCTGCTCAAGATTGGCATCCAGCTTGTCCATCTCGATGGCTGCCGTAAGGGTATGCACTGCAGACAGACAAAACGAGAAACAGGATTTACGTTACCGAAACGGGACAAATCCAAGCTGGGCCGAGAGATCCGTTAGCCGACACTCACTTTGTTTCTTTCGTTTGCTAATTGTTGTTAAATATTTGGCGCGAACGCACAATGTGTTTGTTTTTATTTTGATTGGGTTTCTTCTGCGAGGAAGGAACGTCGACGTTTTAATTTTATTTCTCAGTCGCGTCTCTGCCAACGGTACGTCCCAGCTCAGTCGCGTCTCTGCCAATGATGCGTCGGATCTGGTGTGTTAGCCAACACTCTACGGGCTGCCAACTCGTTCAAAATGTTGCAAAATACCTGGATTGATATATAAAATCATGAACTCGGCGAAAGTTTATATTTCAGAGCTACCTAATTCTGAGAGTGCTCAGTAAACCACAAAATCACAATCAAACGATGCAGCCGAGGCATTACCCAACACTGTTCGACAGTAGATAATAATCGGTTGAAAATTTTCAGTCTGGTAGTTCGATAAAACTGCCAAGCATCAATCGATTGCTAATTTTATCTTTATTCAAACTTTCGATACTAAAGCGTATCTTAAAATTCAGTTCAGGCTGCCCTCAATGCTGCATGTTGCACTATCCATTAGCCCAAAAGGAAACAGCTGTGTTTAGTTTTGCTTTTCCTTAGCGGGCAATCATGACAAATTTTACAAAAAACATGTTCGCGGACATCGATTAAAAAAATACCACTTATACCATGAGGTTGATCGTAAATACCAGTATATACCATACAAAAAAATATACTTTTCACCCGATTTTAACTTCGAAAAATACCATAAAGTATATAAAATACCGTAGGGGAAATTTTAGGGGGGAAACATTTTCCATTAGCCCAAAAGGAAACAGCTGTGTTTAGTTTTGCTTTTCCTTAGCGGGCAATCATGACAAATTTTCCAAAAAACTTGTTCGCGGACATCGATTAAAAAAATACCACTTATACCATGAGGTTGACCGTAAATACCAGTATATACCATACAAAAAAATATACTTTTCACCCGATTTTAACTTCGAAAAATACCATAAAGTATATAAAATACCGTAGGGGAAATTTTAGGGGGGAAACATTTTTAGGGGGAATCTTTTGGGTTTTTTTTCGGAACTGATTGATTTACAATTTTTAAGAAAATCTCTATAAAATTGCTATTTTTATTATAAATTACCTAATATGGCGAAAATATCAAACTAAATACTGCCCACGACTTTCCTATCGCCTGAAAATGTTGCCAGCTGATGTTGGCGCATTCCGTGAACCCGCCTTTAAGATACTAAGAATTGGTATTCCACCGACATTTTTCCGCTTTGCAAAGTTCCACGTCATAATTAAATATTTCTTATTTTAATTATTTAAACTTATCAGATTTTTTTGAATTTGCGGGATTTTTTATGAGGAAATATCGACTCTGAGATTTTTTAGGGGGAAAGCAAAATTTTCATCTGGCAACATTGCTCTATCCCATGTGCAATTTCTTTGTTTTGTTTTTGTGATTGAGACCAAGTGATGGACGAATTGGCTGCGCAACGAAACTGGACGGATGAGGAGCGCTTGGAGCTGGCAGCGCGGCTGGATGCTGAGTTGGATGCCTTCATTGATGGCTTAGAGAAGAAACGCTACGAGGAGGGATGGCCAGAGGACCGGTGGCAGGAGGAGATGGACAAGCATCCGTTCTTCATGAAACGGGCGCCACAGCCAGGTGACGATGTGCACCCCATGTTCGAGGGCCTGCAAAAGCTCAAGTACGATCCAGAGGAAAACACGCGTGACGAGTTGGCTCTGAACTACAAGGAGGACGGAAACTTCTACATGAAGCACAAGAAATTTCGCATGGCGGTCTGCAGCTTTACAGAGGGCATCAAGTCAAAGACGGAGAACCCAGATGTGCTGGCCGTTCTCTACAACAATCGTTCGGCCGCTCATTATTTCATCAAGAACTACAGATCCTCTCTGAGCGATGCTCAGCGCGCCCTTTTCTTCAAGCCAGACTATACCAAGGCGCGCTGGCGGGCGGCACAGTGTGCTCACGAGCTGGACAAGTTTGACTTGTGCACTCAGATGTGCGAGGAGCTGCTCGAGGTGGATGTTGACCACAAAGAGGCCAAGACACTGCTTCACAAAAACAAAATGAAAAAGGTGAGTGTATGGCAAGTAAGTCAAGTTGTATCTAAAATTCTATTGCAATCTACCTTCAGTTAGAGACCGAGCGCAATCAGCGCAAGGAAGCTGCCGATACCAAGCGTCGCCTGAGTCGCTTTCAGAGACTGCGCGTCGCCATCGAGCAGAGGGATATCAAGTTCGACGACCAGAGGGCCGGAGGGAAGAAGGCCACCATAAGCGAGGAGCTGCTACGCCCCAAATTCCTGCCGCTCGAAGATCACCCAGTGCACCTTGACGAGGATGGCAACACCCTGGTGTGGCCCACTGCCTTCTCTTACCCGGAGTTCCTGTTCAGTGACTTCCAGCAGCAGTTGCCGGAGACTGCGACAATGCGCGAGTGCCTGGCCACGTTATTCGCCGAACCGCTGCCCTGCGACACCACAAATAGCTACCGGATGGGCAACGTACATGTTTATTACGAGAACCGAAAGGTGGGCTGCGTCCACAAGGTCGCAGAGGAGAAACAACTGGCCGAGATCGTGGCCGAAAAGGGATTCTTCGTTTCCGGTGGGGCCCTGCTATTCTATGTGGTGCCCAAAGACTCGCGAGTGGAGCAGGAATTTGTAAATCAACAGCGACGGCCAATGGTTTACAGTTGAGACAATAAACAGCCTTGTTCTGTTGGTTATAAAGTTTTATTCGGTGTGCGGCAATTTTTTATCAAGCTTACATCTTAGTCACGGTACAGTTGAGCTTTGGTTACGCTAGTTTGAAGCATTTTAATAGTAGGATTAACTAAATCTTTGATATGTTATATGCAAAGCTTGAAAGCGTAGTTTCAGTATTACAACTAAATTTCGATTAATTTTAACAACGAGGCGCCTAAATAACTCAACAATATATAGTAGAAGTAGTTTTGTATAATTCGTATAAAAGCGTTTGTGTAAATTTCCATAATTGAGCACGTTCTTAGGCGTAAATCGTACATACATTCACAACAGTAATACTAGGGAACTTCTTCGATGGAAGCCCCAGATATGATTCGTTACGATTTCCAGGGAGAAATATCAACCTATATAGGGCTTAAGACTAGGTGCATCTTCGTGATTAAAAGCGTATTAAATACATGAATAACATAGTAATATCAAGCTGATGAGACATCAACTAGAGTCAAAACAAATATAAAAATCACACAGTCACAAGAGGCCAAAGAATAAAAATATTAAGCGAGAACTGTAGGGAGCTTTGGGGGATTATTACTGCTGCTGCTGCTGCTGCTGCTGCGGCGACGGAGGATTCCTCTGCAGGACATTGTTCAGTCTCATTTTCAGTGGCGAAAAGTCGATTTTCTTAAATCTTGGCAACGAAGCAAACTTCTTCGAGCTAGAGCCCACCGGCGGATGCAGTGGATGAAGTTCGTTGGACATGGCCACCGACTGTGTCATTGGTCGTGGATCGGGACCGACTGCAAGTGTCTTGGCCTTGCTCGGCGACAGTAAAGTTGCGTACTTCTGAAAGAGTTTTGTGGCCGCCTGTTCGGCGGCATGGTATCGGTTCTCCGGCTTTGTCGGCGGTTCATTAACAACTATGTTAACGTTTGCTATGGGACGCCTCGCCTCATCCTCCTCGTGCGTCTCCTGCCCGTCGTCGAACTTAAAGTCAATGTTCTTCAGTATGGTAAGGTGCATGAGCTCCTCCTCTACTCCTACTCCTCCTTCGTTGTTATTGTTTTGGTGGGTTTGGTGGGTTTGGTGGGTTTGGTTGCTTTGGCGCTGCATGGAATGGGTAACGGCATAAACGCCCTCAGAGATCTTGTGGGCCGCAGCAGTCTTTTTAGATGAGATTCTGGTCTTGGACCCAAATGACCCAGATGATGATGAAGACGAGTTGTTGCTGACCTTTTGACGCTCCTCGATGATTTGGTGGGGTGACGAAATGTACAGGTTCTCCTTCCTCTCGCGCCTCAATTTCGAGGCGCTGCCGACCAAGTGCCTCATACTCGGAGGACTGCGTCTCTTCGACTTTAGGGTATCGCAACTGTTTGGATAGTAGGAGGGTATCTTGTCGTCCACACTAATTATAGATTTTCTGGGAGTCTGGTAATAGTCCTCCTCCTCCTGCTGGGCCTCCGGTTGCACCTTGTGGGTGCCCTTCTGCGGCAACATGGGCGCCAAGGGGGATTCGGTGGGTGTACTGGTGCTCAGGCCGAAGCAGAGCGGGTGAGCCTCCAGCTCCTGGGCGGCCTTGACAGCCAAGAGATTCTCGTACAGATGCTCTGCAAATCCAGCTGCAGCCGTCGTTCCAACGGTGCTATTCAAGGAGGAACTGCCGTGCATGGCTTCGTAAATGTCGCTCTCGTTGGCCGCCGCCTGAGCCACCAGCGTCTTTGCGGCTGGTTGGTCCTCTGTGTTGCAGCTGCTGGTGGAGGAGCAGTAAGAGCCTGTGGAATAGCCGGAAGAGGTCGAGGCTGTGCTACCGCCTGGCTGCAGCGGTTGCAGCGGTAGCTCCTTCTCCGCCGCCTTAAAAATGATGGGCGCCATCACACAGTAGCCGGTGAGATCGTCTACAAAGATTTTGTTCTTTTTTAGTAGATTTCCGGGCTCTGGCACAGCTCCATGGGATCCAATGAGATTGATGGTGGACGTGTTGCAGGCTGAGAAGTTGAAGTTGTGCGGCAGTTGCTCGGAAACATTCAAGCTCTCCAGGGAGCCCGAATTCTCAGCCTGCTTTAGCAGCTGCCTGGAGATCTGGGCCACAAGCTGGTTCCGGGAGATTGGCTCGATAACCGAATCATCCAGACTGATGTTCAGCTCTAGGCTCGACTCGTGATTTGCCGAGTTGCCGAGTTCATCGCCGAAGGTGTCCAAGAAATTTAGTTTGGAAAGATCGGGACTGGAGAAGCTGTTGCGCTGTGACTTGCTAAGCTGTGAGCTGCGCTTGAGAGGGAGCGGGAGCTCTGGTTCTGAGGTTGGAGGTGCCGGTGCCTGATCTTTGGGCATGTTCTGGACATGTTCACTGGCGCTGTCGGATCGCTTTTGGCGCGCTCCTCCGAACAGACTTTCCAACATCACCTTGTACTTCTTTTTTTTTGCCAGCTCAGACTCCGGATTGGTACTGCAGCGCGGAATCTCTCTCAGCTGAGAGCACTCAAAGGTGTTGATCCGCTTGCGATGGGGCTGCATGGGCAGCGGCGGCGGCGATGGTGTCTCCATGACAGACGGCTTCATTTCCTCATAAATGCCCGAAGCTATTGACACGCGCGAGATGCGGCTGCCATCAAAGATCTCCTCATAGATTTGCGAGACACGCGCTGAGAAATTGCTGGCGTCCAGGGTAATGGTCGTCGTCTCTGGCAAATTGGGCAGAGGACCTAGGGCCCTAGGACCCCTGCTTAGCCGGCGCTGTTCGAGAAAGATCTGCCGGTATAGCTCCAGGTTCTTGATCGACTTCCGCATCCACTTCATGTGTCTTCTGCAGGAAGTCTCCGTCTCCAGCGCAAAATAGATGAAGCATTCACGACGGTTCTGGGTCCAGAAAAGCCCGTACGAGTGCTGCATGGTGCGGGAGGTGGCCAAGCTCAGGCTGACCCCCGGAACATTGATCGATATGCTTAGAGGCGGATGCTTGGCGGACGGCTGTGAGCCGGGGGTGTTCGTCCCTTCTGCCGATCCCTGAAAGGTGAGGCGCAAGAAGCAGGGCACACATTTAATGGCCTCTATTTTGACCTGGCATCGGGTCCAGGTCTTGTATTTCAGCGCCACTGGGCGCTTGTCGTGTGTATCCAGCTTCACGTCCATGCACATGGAAATCTCGTTGTGGTCCATCCTGAGTGACGACTGCGGATCGGGTGGGTGAGCAAGAATGTGCACGAGTAAAAAATAAAAAAATATTAACGACTTTAATCCACCTTTGACTAAATTACATGTTTTTTTTTTTGGGTGGAGTTCTTATCGGCTATTTTCTTATCGCCATATTTATCCTTCGTGTCCTCGTGCCGTGACCACAGTTGCCACCCTACGAAAATAAAAAAATAATGAACTTTTTGTTTTTGGTATATTCAGCTGATAGATATTTGCGAAAACCGAACGAATAAGTTTTTTGCTTATAGTTAGTTTAGAATAGTTTTTCCTAATTAAAACAGTGAACTTTTTAAAATATTTATGTATGCATAAAATGTTATTAAAAATATTGACACCTTTTCTATACTTACATCTATAGGTACCTGGTAACTAGTTAGTTTTTAAAGTCTTTTATTAGCACGATTTTTTCATTTACGTTTGTAGCTAACGAAAATTGCAATTCTATTTATTTTTTAACATTAAACAAAAATATATTTCATTTGTGTTTACATGTTGTAATGTAGTAAAATGAGACCATACTTAATTATTAATCAGTCAAATATTTCTGCTTATAAAATTATATTATCGATACTTGAAGCCTTGAGTAATGCCCTTTTCTCACTAATAACAATTACGAAGTGGCTGGAATACATAGAAGTTATTTGCAGCACTCCTTAAGGGCTTCATTTCATTCATAGTCTGCAAAATAAAATAGTTAAGTCATGTATCTAAAATAGTACTATAACAGCTGAAGTCTACTAAAAATTGTCAAATTGTACAAAAAAGAATCGATGCTTTTAAAATAGTTTGAAAATCGATAGTATCGATAGTGGTCTGGAGTACTGTCATCCCTTGCGTTGAACAGTGTTGGACAGCAGCACGCGGCTTCGCATTTTTTGGCGGCCATTACAACGAGAGAAAATCGACGACGGAGTTAAGTGCACAAATTAATGCGTAAACAAACGACAAACGAAAAATTATTCCCGCGCTGTCGCTTAAACACCCATAAAGAGCACAAGGAACAGCACTGAAGATGTCTGCAAGCGCTGCCAGAGTCTACATCCAAGTCGAGAGCGAGGCCGAGCAGCAGGAGCATCTAAAGCAACAGCGCAAGACTTTGAAGCCCCTGCAGGGCAACGTTAACGACAAGGAGAACCGAACCTCCATCGTGGATCAGTTGAGCCGTCTTAAGGCCGGCGTTCAGGTCACGCCAAAGTATGGGAAACGCAAATGCGTAGATTCGGCCACTGCAGCGACGTCGGTGACAACGACAAAGGACGCCGACACGCAAACGGAGCCAGAGTCGCCTACGCCGCGAGATGCAGATAAGCCCATCACAGCGGAGGATCTCACTAGCGAGTGCGAGCCCGGGGAAAACTATTACAAGCTGCTAGCGGAGCAGCGGCGTCTGGCATTGGAAGACTCGCTAACAGAGAACCGACATCTGCACGAACGCATCGAGGGACTGGAGGAGGAGATGGACACAATGCGTCAGGAACTAGATGAGGCCAAGAATCTGGTGGAGGTGCTTAAAGAGATCTGCGACGAGGACAACAGCGACTTGGAGGAGGACGAGGAGCCAGCAGGAGGCGACCAGGAATAAGGCTGCACACCGCGCTGCATACGTTTTGTTAGCTTAAGATTTTACAATTAGTTGTAGTTAAATATTCTTTCCCTTAATAATTTATCCAATTTACGCCAGCTAACACTAAAACGGACTGGTCTCAATGTACTGCAGCAATATATTTACTTGTTACCACCCGCCAGCTATGTTATGTTCCCAATAAAGTTGAAACACTAAGCTAGCTAGTTTAATTTTTATAGAAGTAGTTTATTGGCTAGAAGGGGAGAGGGGGTTTAACTGCTATTTAAGCCAATCCGTGATGATCTCCTCGCTGTGAAAGTTATCAACATCGAACTGAAATGGGAACCAAAAACAAAACGATCAGTGACTGTGACTGGAGTAATCCGGTCTCAAATTTTGAAGAAGTTGATTTCCAATCACTGGCGAACATAATTATATAGTTAGCCTTTTTAAACTTTACTCAAAAAAGACCCACCTCTACGGCTACCTCGTCGTATGTGGGCACGGATCCCACTACATCGACATCGTTCACCGCAGCGTTGATATAGGCAGCGTCAGCCTCGGCGGCTGCTATTAGCACCGCAGTCTCAGAGTCCGTGTGGGCGGCGGCGGTGGCGAGGACATCTTCTGGGGCCGAAGATGAATGTTCCTCGTCCTGTATCACTTCCTCCACCAGGCCGTGAGCTGTCTTCATGTGCAGCCGCAGGGCAAACATGCGGGCATACTCTGCTCCACAGCAACTGCAACAGAATTTCCCAGCTGACGCTTGGCTCTTGGTAGTCTGAACGCTTTTTCCACCTTCCTCCTTTCCCTTCTCTACCTCGTGTGTTTGCATGTGAATCCTTACGGCATACATCGACGAGAAGGGACGATTGCAAAGGACACACTGGTATGGCTTGGTGTGGGTATTCTTGTGCGCGTAAAGTTGCACCGAGGTGCGGAAGGACTTTGGGCATACGTCGCAGGCAAACTGCCGCTCCGAGCTGTGGATCCGCAGGTGGTGGGAGTACACCTGATGCGACTTGAACCTGTAATGAACAATTACTGCAGGTGCTGGCTGGAGCTGCCTTATTTGATTTGTTGAAACCCACCGCTTATTGCACACCGTGCACACATATGGACGAATGTTCGTGTGAGTGCGCAAATGGAGGGTGAGGGAGTAGGAGACGCGAAAGGTCTTGCCGCACACCTCGCAGGAGTAGGGCTTCTCGCCCGTATGCACACGTTCGTGCTTGACCTTCTCGTAGGGACGAGGGAACACACGCTCGCAGTACTGGCAGGGAAAGCCCGGCTTCTCCTTATCGCCACCACTGGCGCGATGTTCGGAAGTCTTGGCGGCATCCGCATCGCGCGGCTTCTGGTGAATCTTAAGGTGCATGTGGTAGTCGATGGCGTTGTAGAATTGGCGATTACAAATGCTGCACATAAACTCTTTGGTGGTCTGCTGGTGCATTTGCTTATGCACCGTCAGGAGGTTCTCGTCAAAGCTGGAGGGAACGAACAAACGAATGACTGCGTTAAGAGGACATTTTGGGATGGAAAGGATATTAAATACCTCTTGTTGCAAATTTCGCAATAAAACTGATCCAGCTCACTGTACTGCTGGTGGGCGCCCACGGGAAGGGCGTCTTGAATGCTCTTGGACACGACCTTCTCGTGAATGCGCATATGGAACTTGAGAAACTTGGCAGTGCTGAAAACGGTGTTGCATATTTCACAGCTAATGACCCTGGGTTGTGCCCCACTCTTAGCGTCCGACCTTGCTGCCACGCTGGGTAACTTGCGGCGTGGTGATGGCTTGTCCGCGCCTGCGGCAGCTTCAACTGCGTGCTGGATGCAGGCACCGCCAGATTCTGCCTGCGGACAAACATGATCCTCCGCGCTGCTTCTGTTTTCGAAAATGCTGTGGCAGTCATAGCAAAAATACCGATCCGAATGGCTTGTGTCAGTCTCGTTCTGTTCCACCTTAATGGAGGCAGAAGTGTCCTCTACCACCTCCCAGAGCGGCACGTCAGCTTCGAGGATTTCCTCTTCTCTATCCTCCTCGGCCAACGTGCTACCTGGTGTGACCTCCTCGGCCTCGGCCTGATCGTCTGCAATTATCTCCTCTACAAACTCAAACTCTTCCTTGATACCACCGCCGCAGCAGCCGGGCTGCTGACTGTGGTCCTTGGCGTAAGCCTCACTATCCTCGTAGATGTTGGCGCAGCTCTCGCAGTAGAAAAGCAGCTCCTGGGTTGTTCCACATCTGGACGAGAGTCCGTCCTCCACATGCATGTGGGACCTAGTCTCCTCGGGCTCGTTGTGCGCTATAAGAAAGGATTTTGGTCTATCTACCATGAAATTGAACATTGTGTGGACACTTACTTGACATAGCATCACTATATTTACATGAGACGTGAGAGGCTTCAATCCCTGCACTTTTTTGGGAAGTGAAATGTGTGTTGGATCAGTGTTGCGAATTTAGCTATGAAAATAGCTAGATCTAGCATTTTTGTATTGGCAAATGCGGAATAAATTTGAAAATAGCTGCTAGCGAGAATCATAGCTAATTAATAGACCCTTTTCAATTGCAACATATTTTTACAAATTTAATGTAACATTACATTATTCGGCTACAAGTGTATACAGCTGATCCGAAAGTTGATCACTTTCGTTCTAGCGCCGTCGAAAACGGTCATCTCAGGCTTTCTTTTGCGATGCTTGGATGTCAATATGTCTTTATCAAAATTATCCGACCCATTTAAGGACTCATTAATGTGTATCTACTCTTGGAGTTTTGAAACCTTGTATATCAAGCCAAAATCAGAAATATTTTTCTCCCATCATCCTGACCTCATTCTCCTTATGGGGGACCCCGTGGACCATCCTCGAGAATGTTGCAGTGGATTCCTACTGTGCAGAGTGCTCGCCAATAATGTTTAAATTCGGCTTAAGTTTTAGCTTTTTTATGGCCCAAAGAGTTGGCAGCACTGCGTCGGACCTTGTTTTTATTTATACTCAAGTCTTTTGCAACACATGTCGTATCACTTTTTTCTACGCTGTACAGCACTGTCGGTTTGTCAAGAAATCGATGGAACTTCCGATATTTTTTAATGTGCGTCTGTTCTAGAGCTGTAAAAGAATCGATATTTGAATTCACTCTACTTACGTGAAATATCGTACTTTTTCTGTTTTTTTCTTTTAAAAACCTATACATCCTAATGAAACCTTAGGAGATTGCGTTAACCCGCTTAAAAACGACGAGGCCAAATAATTCTTTAACCTGTTGAGTAACTTAAAAAAAAAAAAAACGGAATCGTGAGTGTAATATTAGAGATGTGAGATCAGGATACATATTTTAAAATTATTTTATCACATTATCTTTTTTTTTTTATAAATAGCAATTTATCAACGATATTTGGTTTCGGCGCACACCTCCAGTCTGATATTATTTAGCCAGCCTTACTAAAAGTTCTTTCTGAAACGTTTTGCGGTCCTTTTTAAGGCTATCATACCTTTATTCTCCATGTACATAAAAATAGATATAAGCAAAAAGTCAAAACAAGTTACAAAACACATACATTCCAATAATGAATTGGCTCTTTATCCCCTTGCATGTTTGTACTCCCAAAATATCTATACATCGATGTAGATTCGATACTTTTACAGCTCTAGCCTGTTCACTACGCTGCATTTTCCTCTAGGCAAAACACTCATTTAGCATTATCTTTAAGTGAAACAGCTGTTTTTTATTTTGGTTTTGTTTTGGCGGACAAATTAAGAAGGCTTTTGTCAAGTTTAAGAAGAGCGTTATAAACGCCTTAAGCTGGAGAAAACGGGGGAGTCTATGAAGAGAGGCAGTCAAGCGCCAACGCTCTGTGGCTCTTAATGCAAGAGGAGGCTGCGGCGTCAGTGCAGAATCTACCCCAGCTCCCACGTCTAGGATCGTCCAGAAGTACAATAGCCAGTTAAATCCAGAGATCGCTAAACGAAATAGGCTTTAAAATGACAGTTATTTATTAATATGTATGCAATGCTAATTAGTATAACAACATGGAGAATCTAACAAAAGTTATAGAATATTCTAACCTAGTAGAAACGGGGTCTAATTTCTCAACTATCGCAGGAAAAACAACATTTTGGCCAATAAGCAGAACTACAGCCGTTTGAAGGAATTATCTTCTCTGTGTAGGAAAGCTCTGAATATTTTATGGTGGTTTTGAATTTTCGGACATAAGAAACGACTTCTTTTGAGGATCTGGCAACCTTCTGTGGCGTCAAACTCAAATCTGCAGTTTAAATCGCACACTTTATTGCGCCTCTTACTAGATTAGTATTGTATGTACAAAAAGAAGAATCAGATAACAATATTATATTCGTAAAATAATATCAATTACAAACTACTTATACGGCTCGGGTGCCACAGGAGCAGGAATGATTCGAAGTTTTCACTGACTAAATCGTACACGTAACGTATACAGCTAATAGAATAACATCGAATATAGTTGACAGCCGATACGCTTGCATACGTTGGACACCATGTAGGCGCCAGCAGAAATGGTCACGAAAAGAGTCAGCCAGCCGAGGAACGTGAACTCGCCCACTCGCGGCCGTATGTGCTGCGAAAGGCCCAACCAACCGCCGTTGTCGATCAGCCAGTATACAAGATCGTCCTCAATTATCTCAGCCAGGCCGTTAATCAGGTACTGCAGGTAGTCAAAGTGTCCCTGTCGTACACAGTCGATGGCGAAGCCACCGCAGACGGCGAAAATCGAGATTATCTTGCCCCAAGTGATGCTCGACCGAAATAGGTCCTTGGCCACTAGGTTGAGCAGCATTGGGGCCATGTCGCTGTCCTCCAACTCGCCGAACGGGGCCCTCGACAGCTGCCGCGATATGTTTGTGTACACCCGAGGATGCATGCGCTCAAGTTCTTCGCCCATCTGTGGAGATACAGGAATATTAATCAGTAGGGATGAGCGCTGCATCTGTGTGCGAGTACTCACGCTGTTCAGCGCCGGAAAGACCTCATAGACCACGTGGGAAGAGCCAGTATCCAGGATGTTTCGCAGCCGCTGCGTCACCTTCCGGTTAAGGACTCCGGCGCGTCGCAAACGGGCTCTGATGTACTGTCCGCACAGGCATTTGCCCTGCAAAGGCGACAAATCAAAGCCAAAAGTTCAATTAAAATTAAATTAAGTGCCTTGTTGCTTTGATTGCTCAGTTAGCGCGCCACTACATCAATTGATTGCCTCAAACTTTCCGGTGAGTGGCAGCGGCCCGGGAAAACCTATTTACGTCTTGTTAAAACGTTTTACAGGAGAATTTCGTGGACACCTGTGCAATTTCATTCGCACCTCTTACAGAGTCTTTCAGCTGCAGTGTCTAGCGCGATCATAAACAATGGCAAGTGTTCTAAACAAATGTATATAAAAGATCAGGACGTGCTATTCGTATAGACTGGAGAGTTAAGGGTACATGAAAAGGCGATGATGGGGACTGAAACCGAACTTTGTCGGGCAATTACCTTATTGGCATAAACAAAATGACTTCTGACTTAAATTTAAAGAGATATAGAGCCTATGGTGAATCGCTGACCTTGTGGCTGGTGGCTTGACAACTCTTCCTTCAAATTAATCATCTGCTACGCGTGCCCAATAAATCTGACAATATGGTGTCTGTGATTGTAATATAACTATGAAACTCCATTTGTAGGCATTTTCTGAAGGTTACATAGGGTAAAAAAGGGTACTTGTTTAATGCTCTCGATGCATTTTGTGGAAATTCCATTTCCTTGACTGGTATGCCCGTGGCGTCTTAGTGTCTCTTTCTCCTTGATTCCCACGACATAATTAAAAATAAAAAACAAACATCCGCAATGCGCTTAGTGCAATTTTTTAACAACTTATCAGGCCCACGTAGGCAACAATATACATATGTATTTATTAAATAAACACTTTTGCTCACCTATGGAGGGAAGTTAAGTAAATATTTTACATAGCAAAATGAAGAAATCCGTGCGGGCATTCGAGTTTTTTATCGGCCTGAGATAAACGAATGACCGAAACAAAAAATATTTACCTTATCAATTTAATTGAGACAGTCACGATGTACATATATTAAAGATCCATATATATATGTATATATATATGACTCGTCCTCGTTAACAGCCGCCTCAAAATTTAAGTTTCGCAAACATTTTTGCCACGCAAACTAGGAATCGAGGTTTCCTCTGTTTGCTGATCTTTTGTCTATTTTTTGTGTCCGCTGTAGCTTAAAAAATTTGTTCACAAAATACGGATAAATATTTGAACAGCTTTTTTTGTTTCTTGGCATATGTACACTTACAGAAGATTTTTAATTGGAAGAGAGACCGAAGTTTTTAAATACCAATTCTAAATTTGGTCCGCTTGACAAAACGCTAACCAAATTTTTTTTCTAATGTCTTCTCAATATAACTATATGTTTCTAATTTAAACATGCTTGAAAGTTTTTTGATGAAAATAAATCAACATAATCAGAATTATAGAGAACGAAAAATAATGTATGTAGCTCGCTCCCAAAAACTTGTTTACTTGTTTATTCTTAAATCAAATTGTTAGAACTCATAGCACTTGGAGTAGCTAATAAGTAACTCCCTGGTGTTAACAAATTCTACACTAACTTTCGAATGTTTCGGGGTCGTTGAATTAATGCATTTTCTGAAGGTTACAAAGGGTAAAATAGATGGCAAAAGGCCCAAGATCAAGGATCTAACTTAACTGCAATAAGTTCTTTAAACACCTAATGTTCAAAAGGAGTAAAATTGGCTGTGTTTATTATCAAATTATATATATATATTATATTTTTAAAAAGAAAGGAAACTAACTTTGCCAAACCGAATTTTATATACCCTTGCAAAATATAATTCAAATAAAATGAAAGAATCATATACATATTTAGTTCTGATTTGGCCCGATCGATCCTAAGATATAGTTGTCCGGTTTGAATGAAATTTAAAATGTATTGTTATAATTAAATTAAAAGACCAAATATTAAGCCTTTATCTTATACCTTTAAAACCGATAAAAATCTGAAAATTTGGCCCGAACGGTCATATTGGCAGCTATACTATACATATATTGTGGTGGTCACAAATTCAGCATGCCTTGCCCAACTTCATTTACATTTTTCCCCTCTCCACTTTTGTAATTTCTTAAAAATTTTTGAGTTTTTTGATGCAAAGCACTTAATTTACCACTAATGGAAGCAAGAAATTGTGTTTGAAAAAATTTTGTTTGCTCTGAAGGACGAAATAAGAGTACCATCGACAAACAGGTTCTTAGCAACACCCATAACATTGAATTTTGGGTTCGAAACTGTCGAAAACGCTTCCTTTTTAATCGATCTTATTATTCTATACGAAATTAAGCAGAAAAAATGATTAAAAACTGTGAAAAAAAAACTAAAATCCTTGAAAAATTAGGTATATTTTTGAAGTTATGTACCCATTTTTAAGTTTAAAATATATACAAAAAAAAAGTATTTTTTAAACTTTTTATTTTGTATTTAATACCAATGAAATTTCCAACAAAATGAGGTATCAGTCACTTAAATTTATGGGGCCGGAGATGCCTCCCTTACTGCGTTGCAAACTTCCGACTAAAATTATATTACCCTGCAAGGGTATGGAAATAGATTTTAGTAAATTAATTAATGTGAGTTTTAAAATGAGGTAAATACAATTATTTAGAAACGACACTAGTTTTTAGCTAATAAAAATTTGATATTTCTTAACCATACTATGTTTTTATACCCTTTTAATAGTATGATCTAAATAGGTACAACTTTGGGTCACAGTAATACAATAATACACTAAGCAATCTGGGCTATTAAGAATATTATTTGGTAATTTATTTAACACCTGTTTTCTACATATTACAGTTTAAGTATAAAGTTCTACGCGTTGATTCTCTGATTTTAAACTTTAACAAAATAACACTAGAAAATAAAAGTGCAAAAATTTTAAAATATAAAACAAAGCCAATATATGTCTATATTTGTTTAATATTGTAAATAGCGATTTGAAGGGGTTTACCTGATTGATAATCTCCATTTTGTATTCCTGGTAGTTGGTCATGGTACGTGTGCTGCTGGCGAGGGAGGATGTGGAGGCCGCCCTGGTCATAGCTGACAAGCCCAAGGCGGAGCCACCACCGGGAAGGGAGCGGCCATTAGTGGCACCGCCGCGGAGCGCCTTCCAGTCGCTGGAAGCCGTAGCGATCGTGCCACGCCGGTTCGCGCTGTAGATCTCGTGGTCCAGCGAGGAGGACTTGAACTTGGCTGATAGCTTGGGCACCGGACCGGGAGGGCTGGTGGTGGGGGCCATGGTCGTTAAGGGCATCAGAGGCAGAAATGCTTGGCTGCCCCGCTTTTGTTGGTGCTTCTGCTATTGTTGTTGGCGCCGCCCTCCGTCGCCTCTATCATGAGTGTGTTGTGTAATTTTGAAAGCGCAGCCTTGCATGCACTATGCACTCGGATCGGATCACCTAAACTCAGCTCGCTTTGCGCTTTTTTGGAGGTGGTCGGGATTGGATTGTGTTCTGATAAAATGGGCAAAACAAAATAAAAGTCGGTGTTGAGCTGGGGGAGCAAAGCGCAGAGCAGAGCAGCAAACACGAACGAGACGCACAAAGGAAAACCACTAAAACTTGTTGCTGCTGCTGCCTTTGCTTTCTTTTTCGCTCCGCTGTGCGCGCCTGTTTGTTCGATTTGTTTTCGCCTCACATCACTTTGAACCTTTAACCGAGAGTCTTTGAGGTGCCTTGCCTGCCGAGCAAGTGGGGAAAACGATGGATCACCGCCACTGTCCGGTTCTTCCGTCCCGTTCTTCCGTTCTTTCGAGCTCTCGATCTCCCGTCCGAGCTTTTTCTGTGTTGTCGCTCTCGATTCGTTCTGAACTTGTTCATGCGATCGGTTCACTGGAGGGAACTAGTACCGGAATCAGTACCGATACCAGGGAACCAGCGGTCGTTCAACAACAACTTTCTAAGCTTATGTATTGAAGGAACTTTTCTAGCATTATTATAATAATTTATAACATACTTACAACGAATTTATAAATTCCACTGCACTTTTGACAGAAATTCTATCGATATAGTATCGAATTTAAAAGCTCTAATAGAAGTGGTGACAAAATAAATAAAGCTTTGTTTCTACTAGTACTGCATATTCTATTTCTGCATTTTAGGAAACAATTTTTTTTAAAACGAAATGGTATTAAAGGCCAGTAGTTAAAGTTTCTACTTTTACTACTACTAGTACTATTTACTACTACTATACTACTATTTTAAGGCATCCTTACTATATGGGGTAAGTTAACTATTTTTCATAGGTTGGCGAGGTTTTAACAATAAACAAGTGGGAAAGCTACAGTCGAGTGTGACCGACTGTGAAATTAAATAGCCCATGACCATGGAAAAATTAAAATGTTGACAAATGTTGCTAGGAACATGCTGCTGACTATAATAGTGACTAATTTGTCTAATCGTAGCATATGAAGTCCCACTGATGTGAGACACTAGCTTATGGCAAATATACGATCATTTTGGTATCAATCATAAAATGCAATTATTGCAAATGAAAACTTAAAATAAGTAATTCTAAAACCAATCCAGAACTGTTTTATTTAAGGAATAAAAGAAATCTTAATATGGGAGTGTGGGTAATGTTTTTAGATTTTTTCGACTTCATTCAAACATTTGCCTTCATCTTTGTAGATTTTTGTGGTTTGAAAAAAGATAAAAAAATGTTGAATACAGAATGTAACAAATCTTGAACCTAGAAACATTTTCTCAAAATTAGAACAACATGTGATTACGCTACTTTCGTGACCAAATGGTCACGATTCTATGACCAA